>CM021102.1:461298546-461480397 GCA_007115665.2 Sequoiadendron giganteum
GAGAGTAGAGAGGGAAGGAGAGAGAGGGAAGCAAAGAGTGAGAGAGAAAGAGGGGAGAGAGAGGGAGAGAGGGATAGGTAGGTATAGAGAGAGGTGATATAGAGAGCAGAGAGAGATATATAGAGATAAAAGGAGAGGGAGGGGAGATAGAGAAATGTAGAGAGGGAAGGAGGGAGGGAGATAGATATTGGAGAGGGAAGGAGAGAGATATGGACATGTAGAGACATAGTTCTTGAGCTCAAGGAAGCTATTGTTAGATAAAGGGATGGAGATAGTGAGAGAGAGGTCTAGAGAATAAGAGATGAAATTTGACCTCTTGATTACTAAAATTTGACATGCTGATTACTAAAATTTGGCTAAGTCTAAATTTTTTAAGATCTTCCAAAAACTAGAATTTGCATTATAACTCCTAGAGATCTAAAACCACTCTCAAACATCCTGCCTATATATACATGAAATATAACATAAAGTATAAAAAAGTAAATGTCCATATGTAAATGTCAACTTATAATTAAATGTTTATTTCATGTATATAGTTTCCCTGATAGAGAAAGGGAAAATCAAAGAGTTTACAAAAATGCATTCCAAAAGTCATGAATGACATTTGGTGCTCACCAAATTTGGCGCATGCCAAATGAAGCAGCCCATTTGGCGCACGCCAAATTTGGCATGTGACAAATAAGTTGCATTGGGAAATACCAACCCTATGGGTTGGATTTTGCATTGGGCATCCGACCCAAAGGTTTGGACAACCATTTCATGAAAAGACATGATTTTTTGAAAGGGTGCCAAATTTCTTCATATTTTCATTTGTGCTCTCCATCTCATTTGCACATATTTCAATTCAAGTTTATAAAAAAACCATGATAGTGTTAACCTCTCTCTTATCTATCAAAATATATAATTATTTTTTCATTTTGATTTAGTTAAAGTTTTGATCAATGGCTTCTATTGTAAATGCCTTCATTTTTGGTCAAAAACCAACATGTGCTAGTTTTAGGATAGATTTTTACTTGTTCATCAGAATGTGAAACAAATTACATTTTTTGAAACCAAACTCCATTCTACACATGATGAAAAAAAAATCAATTTTCGATTAGTTTGCAAAAAATTTGGGGGGGAGCACGCTCAAATTTCAGCTTTTTAGGATGTGTCCACTTTGAAAATTCATAAAATATTATATATTCATTAAGAAAATTATCCAAAAGAATGAGGATAAACTAAATGGTGTTAGCTAATTTCTCACCATTGGGATTTTTTAAATTCTAAAAAAATGCTAATCAAAAAGGGGGGAGCCCTCAGGCGCTATGCTATTTTTTTTTATAAAAACAGGATCTATTTTGCCCCCCCCCCCCTTTTGAGACCCTTAATCTTCATTAATTTTTTAAAAAATAGTAGCTTAGAAACTAGACTCGGAGCACTTCAAATTTTGTTCTTGCTGCATCTTGAAATTTTGAGCGTAACTATATCTTCATTTTCTCGTGCAAATCATATTTTGCTAATTTCAGAAAAAAAAAAGTGGCATCTTAAGAGCCAAAATTTTGTCACAGATTGGTGCACTTTCAATATCCTCCCTCTCATAAGACACATCATCTTATGTCTTCAAAAATATGTTAAAATCAAAGTGGCTACCATTAGATATTAGATTATAGAGATCTGACCACTTTTCCTTCATGTATATATTTGATGCATTGATGTAAAATAGAAGGTTCCACTTTGTATTATTTGATCTAGGGCATTCCATATAAAATACCAAATTTATTAGAAGATAGTATCACATGATATAGAATTGATCATTATTTAGTTTTAACTATCAATTATAAAATGATACATCCCATTTTATTTATCAAAATTCTATTATTCATCTTCAGTGAAATCTCAAAATATGCATATTGTTGATGTTTAATATGGAAATTGAATAAAAAATTCTTCAATGCAAATATTATATTTGTAATTTTTCATGCTAAATAAATAAGAAATTCAATAAGTGGTACACCTATCAAAGTGCTCAAAATGTATAATGGACCATAATAATTATTTTGTGGGATCTCCTCATCTAAAAATGTAATAAATCGAGAATTGGGAGGAGAGAAAGATGTGGCATAAATTATAATATTTCCTAAAAAAGAATATGCATGTGACACATCTTTAATTTCAACATCATTTATGTGTGTAATTAGTTTTAAGATTTCCCACCAAAGCATGTGCATGTGATGCATCTTCATTTTCAACAACATCTACATATGTGGTATTATGTACCTCAATATTATTGAATGATGTGGAAATTTATTTGTATATAATTTGAGCTAGCTATTTGTAGGTGGAACCAAAGGATTATTTTTTATTAAGACGTTAAAATTTTATTATTTATCTTGTATCTTATTTTTTAGGCCCATACATGATTGAGTAAAATGTTCCTTAACTCTATGGAAGTTGCAATATGCTTGGTGATTATATGTGGATTAGGAATTGGTTTCTTGAGACCCAAAAAATGAATTAAAGGGGGAAAAATCAAGTTATAACTTAACAAAATTTGAATAACATCATCTACATGAACTATTGAAGATTAGTGAAATTAATGGTGCATTTGATCTAAATGAAGGAAAGATAGAAGAAATGAAAACTTGGTTAACATTATTCTTTGCATTAGTACCCTTCAAAAATGTATTTATCCTTTAAATTTTTTAAGGTTAAGATGATTGAGATGATGTCCAATATTTCAATGTATTAGATGCTAAAAAATTTATTTGAAGATTATTTATATGTGTTTATGCATCTCTATAAGAAGAGGGCTACTCAAACATTCATTATCTCAATAACTAGAAACAAGAAACATAATTTTTAACTCATCATCATCATTTATTGTTTTAGTTTACCACACAAGGGATGTAAGTAGATGACATACTCATTTAAGAATTCATACTCCATTCAATGCATCTAGTCAAATCATCGAAAATTACCTTCAAACCCATGTTTATATAAAAATTATAAAAAGGTTGTAGCAAGATCATCAAAGAATTTTATGGAATGATGAGCCAAAGATTAAAACCATTCAATAGTGTATTCCTTCAAGGTTTGCATAGGCCAAGACCATATCAACCTATGCAAAGTTAATGCAAGAAGCTATAAAATATAATATGGAAACACTTGGGTCTCATTTTCCATTGTACATTTCAAATCTAGGAGACATGAATATCACAATAAAATGGATATGTGACAGCCTTGGAAGATAAATGCATGTGATATGGAATATGGAGGGTTTTATGCAATACAATCCTTCTTGTTGTTATTGATTTAAGTTTTAAGCCATATCTTATAGTATTGTATCTTTAATGTAGTAGTAAAAACTAAAATTATGTTGGGTGCATAAAAAATAGAGGCAAGGGGTGATGTCATAGCCATGAATAGATGGATCACATTATAGAAAAGATGGTAATGGGGGATGATAGAAAGATAGTACACGAGTCATGGATTATAAATGGGGAATAGTATGGGACATATGGATGGATGGTGCAACACTCTTGGCTATGTGGGAAAACATGGTAGAGATAAGAATAAAGTAGGGGGAAATGGTATGAGAGAGAAGAGTAGTAATAATTTTTTTAACTGGTAGATGAAATAGGCATGGGTGTGTAATACATACTAAGGGATGTGAGTATCATAGGAGGGGTATATTTATGAGGGAATCCATATAAAGTGTGATGCTTTGCTAGCATAGGTAAAGTGGGTACTATGTGGATGAGTAATGGTAGTGGAAGAGGACAAGGAGGTGAATGTACCCTTAAAAATAGTAGATGGGGCAATATTAACACAGATTTAAAAACCTCTAACCCTTATGTTTTATTAATGAAGATATTATGGATCATATTTAATATGTATATATGAGTTTTTACATGATCTAAACAAGAAAGTTCACTATAAAACTATTGTTATGCCACATAAGCATCATGATCATATTCTTGATTATACTCTAAATTGTTCAAATGGTATGAGAATCTAAACAAAATTTAGTCTTATTAGATTGGGTAGCCATGTTAGGGTCTAAGAAAGCACTCCTTAATCAATTGTTTAGGAATGCACGTACCTTGTGAAATAAACAAAAATTAGGAAAATAAAGCTCCAAAACATATATTTTAATTAAAAAATAAGATATATTAGTGGTATATCAAATTTCACATTGAAATCCTAATGGTATAGTTGAGAGTGGATAGGCTAGGGAAAAAGAAATAGTAAATAATGAAGCTTCAACCCCCCAAAAGAAGATAAATATCAACAAAAGGCACATAAACTCATAAAAAGATCTAAAATAAGATAATATAATAAAATGTAGATTTGAAAACCCTAGTAGTGTAGGTATAAACCCTAAACTAAAACCCTAAGGTGGTGCGAGATCATAGCCCGTTTCACCAAAAATGTAAAGGAAAATAATCCTTTCCCAAGAAGAATAATCTAGAACAATCTAATGAAATGCATGCACATATAAGAAAACAATAACCTAGATTAATAATTAGAAACTATGGAACTAATTAGTTGAGAATTAAATGCTAAAGAAAGGAAATTAAA
The DNA here is from genome assembly GCA_007115665.2 of Sequoiadendron giganteum. NCBI lineage: Eukaryota > Viridiplantae > Streptophyta > Pinopsida > Cupressales > Cupressaceae > Sequoiadendron > Sequoiadendron giganteum. Next base: position 461,303,110 of record CM021102.1, read on the forward strand.
TGCAATGGATAGGCATACTTAGCTCTAATATCAATGAAAAAGATTAAAACTAATGTGATATTAGAATATGGCTAGATCTCAAGATTGAAAATGGATCCTCTCTATTTGTGTTTTTGTCTAGGTTGAGTCCATAATTGTAGATCATTTCCATGTTTGTGGATCTATCCTCTACTACATGGATATTATCTTACAACATGTATAATTTTATTTTTTTATTTGCTAAATTTGTTGATATCTGTGTTGTTGAAAGGCCTTGGAAATATTTAAAAATACGTTTAGAATGTTGCAAATCACCAGGGTGCATGTTCTTCTAGGTGAAACCTGATTTTTTTGTGGGCTTATAGTCATGCTAAGGAATAGTAGGTAACAAGTTATGTAGATGTTTTAGATGATTATACTAAAGTAAATGTTATTAATGCACTAATTGAACTATTTTTCTAATAGTTTCTCTTTGAATGCTCAAATGATAAGAGGATGAGAGAGGAAATGAGAGGATGATAAAATGAGTGCAATTGAATGCCTTAAATGTGCATGCATAGCAATAAATTATGTAAACACGTGTTTAATCAACTCACACTGACTATTAAAATTGGTACGAGCTGATGAAATTTAAATTTAAAATTTGAAAATTTAGGGATCAAATCCACAAACACAATATCAATCCTACACTTGCAAGAATGGCCTATAATAATAGTATAATGAATTATGTGCAATATGTGCAAAGAATAATTGTATTAATATGAGGGTGACATAATTGTGAAATACATTAGAGAGTAGTAAGAATCAAAATAAATTTAAATGAATATTAACAAATGCCTGAAAAATGAACCTACAATCACAGAAAATTGTATCATTTATCTAATATATAATTACATTAAAATATCATTTATTATTTAAAAAACTAAATTAAAACGCATTTATATTTTATTTAAAATCCTATATCTTGAATTTTAGTAAATATAATATTAGTCTTAGTAAACTAGCGAAGAACATGTAGATTTGTGGAATCAAACATGGAGCAAGGTGGGATTTTCATACTCATGTACCCATAAACCTTGAATCAAACATTGGCTATGGGCTTTCCAAGAAGAATGTATCCCATTATGTACATTGTAATGATGTTCAACCCCGGTGTCTGTACAGAAACTTGTATCAGGATCTTCCATGCCTTGAAAGAATATACAACAAATTAACAACCATAACCATTTTTCCTAAATATATTTCAGTTTTACCTGATTAGTGGTGGCAATTATAACACTGATGGGTAAAGTGAAAAGGGATGCTAAAGCGCAAGCCAGGATTAAACCCCACCATGGAAGCTACACATCTTCCTTCTAAAGCTCGCATTGTGCAAAGGAAACAACCAAAGTACCAGCCAAGAGCGTATAGAACTGGACCATTGTGGGATGTCTTCGTACTTGCACATCAATTTAGTATGGATATCAGGTGGACTGCTTCTAGATGTTGTTGCCCGTTGTCATATTTCTCTAAACAGGAGACAACAAAACAAAACAAAGATTGCTGTGTCAAAAATCAAAAGCAAAGTATTGGGTACCATTCAGACACAGTACTGTAACACCCTCTTTACCAAAAACTTACCTTCCATAGAAAAGAGAAACATGCGTAAATGTGGAAGCTATGGTTGCAAACCCAAATCCATAGGTCAAAGCAAAAAACATGCTCATATGTATTTGACCATTTTTCCTGTAGACTGTGTGATCCAGCTCAAATTGATTGTTCACAATAGCTGTAATATTGTAGCTCTGGCCTTGAGCATCGAATAAATCTGAGCTGAAAATAGGAAAGTTCTTGGCGTTGTATGTATTAGTCCCCCAATAAGCCAGAGGCATAGAAAAGTATACCACCAACATGTAGCCGACAAACACATTTATAATAGCAAAGAATGGAGAAACCAAAGGGCTAAAGAGGAATGCAGTTATTGCACTCCAATCCAAAGCAAAGGCACCAAGTCCCAGCCCTTGCATTCCAGATCCGATCTGTTGTGCTGTCACTGAACGAGGCCAAACCCAACACACCCATGATATGCTCGACAGGGTGGAAAATAGATACCCAGGAAATACGTAATAATAGAAGCTACATGTCATTGCAATAAAGAAAAATTTCCCACGAGACACGCCTTTTCCATCGTGCTTCTCGTGCAGTGCCCTGCCAACACCAATTCAAGCCATATGTAATCCCTTCAAATCAAAATGAAAATCCCAAACCTTACAAATGGCTTATTGTATTTTACCTGGAGAGAGACCTGAACCAGAGTGGAAGGCCACCACATATGTGCAGGCTCTACAACATACTTCCTAAGAAGTCCAGCCCATCCATATCCCAAAACCTGCATTACCCTAAAGGTTATTAAGAGGCCATATGGCAAAAACCATGAAAGAACTCAAAATTTTAGAGTAAAATTACCTGTGTGGTGACTATGATGAGCCAACTAGCCACAACCGAGATGTTTCTGTGGTAAAAGGCCTTGATGATATTAACAATCCCCATAGCGTAGGCAAACCCATTGCCAAACGCAGAGCATGCGTTTGCAAATATTGTAATGAGAACATGCTCTTTCATATTGAAAGGGCCCAAATTCAATAAAAAGTGATCCAAGAGAGTTACTCTGTATTTTGTAGTGGGCAGAACCGAAGCCATGTAGCGTCCAAGGGGAAGGGCTGCTACCTGAACTGATATCTGTGTAATGATCAGAGGCTCCTTCCGGTACCCAAAGAATTGATTTAGAAAGGACAGTGTTATTCACGAGAGTAGCCCCAAAAACCCACATGTGGAAAGTCCATACTGGAATTGATGGATCGTCGTGTGTGCTCACAGTGGAGGCCACTTGTTCCACTGGTGAATTCTCCTCCTCTTCTTTTTCACCATTTCCCACCTCCACATTTCTTTCAAGTTCCATCATCTTTCTTTCTCTCTTTCTTGCCTTTCCCACTGCAGATGAAAAATCTTGGTAACAATCCCTCTTTTCGTACGTTCTTGGCGAAGTTCAGCTACAAATAAAATTTGAAACTAGATCATGAGGCCATAATTCCGGTGTTACACAATAAAGAAACGTATAGAAATATTATAAAACACAACGAATTTGGGGTTATTGTTTAGTGCTTTCACATGAAACTCTGTATATATTAACGGGAAAAGCAAAGTATGGAGGTAAGTAAGCTTTCACTGGATGGAAATTGCTAGAAATTCATTCATGCATTGACGGTTATTTTTGGTTTTGCTGTCATTTATTTTCTAAGTTGGCGTTACTTGGCAGTAACTTTAAGGTGGGACAATCCTCAATGATTAATAATAATTTTATATTTTATTTATATTAAAATATGGTAAAAAGTTTGTTTGGTGAAATTGGAGTCAAGAGAATGCTGGAGTTGATAGGTGGAAGATTGGGAGTATTTATACCCAGAGTATTTTCAAGATCTGGGCAGATTGATTATTGAGGATAAGATTGAGTAATGGTTTTCTGGTCTGGGATTTGTGGATATTGCAGTTTTTAGGGTTTAGGAGAATGCCGGGTTTGATAGGTAGAAGATTGAGAACATTTGTCCTGGGATTATTCCCAGGATCTAGTCAGACTGATTACTGTGGATAAGATTGAGTAATGGTTTTCTGGTCTGGACTTTGTGGGTATGGTAATTTTTGGGATTTTCGATTCTGTCTTGGGGTGCTTATTTGGAGTCTTTTAACTCTCTCTTTGTAACTCTTGCTTTGATTCAATGAATTTTACCCTCTTTTTATTTTAAAAAATGATAAAAAATTATTTTTATTGGTTAAAATTGATTTTTGATGATGGAACTAGATGACATTTAAGAATAGCTAGAAAAAAAAATAGTAATTCCAAATTTTGTCTAATCTTAGGACTACTATTTTTTTGTTCGTCTTTAAACTTTTTGACATTATCTACTTCTTAACAAACAAATCTTGTGTTTATATGCAAATATTTATATTTTTTGTATTTTAATAATATAGTAACAATAGTTAAAAGTATAACTAAATAGTCAATAAACATGAATATTTATAGTTTGTTGCATAAGTATCATGCATTTATATTTTTAAGTCATTATATTTACATTTTTCATGATACATTACATAATAAAAATAAATTAAAAATCTATTATTCTTAGAAAATAAAAAGAATCATAAACTCATTTATTATTTTTCTATGCACATAACTAGTATCACTTATTGAATGCATATGAATGTTTAATGTTTGTTTATTATCACAACCCACTTTTATACAATTGTAATGTGTTGGGTACAATACAAATATTTGATACATAAAGATTGACCTATAAATTCAAATAACTATTAAAATATATTGCTTAATAACATTCCATAAGTTCATAAATAAGGTGGCGACATATTGACATATGTTATGAACTTATGTGTTTGTCTCAACAATCAATACACATCAAATTTTCAAACATGCAAAGAAAAAAATGTCTTAAATTTAAAAAGTCATAGAAATCTTTATCTATGTCCTTGTCCTTCAATTAAGTGGCCATCCACAATGTCAATATCTAATAGTTTTCCATAAAACTTTGAACTATATGTACAAAAATTTACAAGGTGTTGATAATAATGAGAGCAATAAAATATGATTAAGGTTATTTTTTATTTTATTGGAATTGTCAAATTTATTATAATACCTTGTCCATGTATTGATTTCAAGTTTAAATTTTTTATGCAAACAATTATCTGCATTGAATGAAACTCTCTATCTACAATAGCTATAATAAAAAGTACATGAGCTAAGTAAGATTAAGCACTAAAAAACCCATAGGTGATGATGAAAGGACATCATGGCATATATCCTCATCCTATGACTTGAGACACAAAAAACACATGAACAAATTAAACTTAAGCACTAGAGTGAAAATGGACATAAGTTAAAAAACATTTTGCTCTAACACCCCTCCTTAAATGCAACTTAGGGAGTAGCTAGAACCTCTAAATGTGAATGCATAAAATGCAAAGGATGGGGCTTGGTAATTAAGGCTTGATGAGGTGTACATGTACAAGAAGTCTCTCACAACTAAAGAAAAGGGGAAAACCTCATAGGAAAATTCCTCTCTAAAAAAGAGAAAGATGAATGAAGGATTAAAAATTATCCAAGACAATGTCCCAAAAATAATAGTACCATGAATAAGTTATAGAAAATTATCGAATGATGACTACTATAGTGTTGAAATGAAAAACCTCATTTAAAATTAAGATGATGATTAGGGTCAAGAGGACGCCAATCTACATGAGTTCCCCTAGCAACATTATTCAAACAAAGATCAAATGACAAACAAAGGAAAAAATTATAAAAGTTGAAGATACAAATGACACATGAATCTACATGAGTGACCTAAATGACACTAATTTTTTGGTTTAAATAGTGTCATTAGATAACTAGTTAAGTTTTAATCACTTTCTAGTTTGATCTATTCTCATTTGCTTAAATTTACTTAGGATGTTCTAGAGTTTTGTCTCACCTCATGTGGTTGAGACAAGCGTCCTCACTTTGTGAGAAATCTCTTGCATAGTCACTTTCCACTCACTAGAACACTTTTCATGTGAGTAAACAAGTGTTCCATCATTGAAGGGTTACTCATTCATTGTGTTTGAATCAACTACCTTCACCACCACATATAAGCAAGGTTACACTGTATATTTTACTTAACTCTTGTACTAATCTCTTGATAATATAAATTAGGCTTATTATTTTGAAATTATTTTTGTGAAAGTTTACGGTTTTTTTTTATGATCTTAGAAATCATAACATGGTATTAGAGCCATGCTAGAAAAACCCTTCTAGAAATCTTGTACTGAGCCTAGTCAAGATTTCATTTTTTGGGTTTACTATGTATATTTGGGTCTCTATTTGAGTTGTTGGTGAGAGGGAATCTATCTATTTGCATGTGTTCATTTATAGTCAATGCACGACATATTGAAGGAGCCAAAGGTCCATCACATTGGCATGAAATTTTGATAGGTCGATTTGCGCCAATTTGCTTGTGCTGGAAACCTCAATTTGTATACATGTGGAAGGGAAATATTTTTGATTTATGATCTCCATTTGATTGTGATAATCATCTATATTTCGTATCTTAACTCTATTGTGGGAGTTTATTTCTACCTTGGTATTTCAATCTATATGTGTAAGGGAAAAGGAGGTCGTAAGATTAATTGTTAGCACTAATTCACCTATACTGACCGTGTGACTTTATGGAATTTTGTGGTGATCAATATCTCCATAGAAATGTGTGCTAGTTAGATCTATATTGCATATTATAATTATCCCATTGTTGACCCATGCAAGTCATAGGCATTGAATATTTCTTGTGGTGAGTGACACATTTCACCTAAATTTTTGTCTTTACCTCTATGTGGGTATTACTTACCTCTGCATACGATTTAATAGAGATCATAGTTTTTTTTTGAAGCACCTCTAGTCATTTCTCTATTCCCCCACACAACCTCACAACAAATTTAGGTGCTTAAAGTCTAGCTCAAATCCTTCTATCGGCTCACACCAACACCTTGTGTGACCTATCATCCACTCAACTCCATCGACCTTTTTCACCACATGGCCTCTATCTCTCATAAGGTGGAATAAATATTTATGGTAATGTGCAATGAATTGATTTATTATGTCTATTGTAGAGTTGACCTGACTATACATTGCAAGGATAGGAGATAATTTTGTAGACCTTGGTATCTCTATGCTGGTGTGGAGACAATTACGTCAATTTATTTCTCCTTGTCATAGTCCTATACTCCTCTTTTAGACCTCCTTCTGCACACCATACCCCCCGAAGCAGTTAATATTCTACCACATTTATCCCATTTGGCCTTATATTCTACCAGACTCTCTCAACTAACCCTAGGTAGCCTCCTTTGTTTCAAGCAATTTGTATTTTATTTTTATATGTAATGTTGATAGGTAACATTTATTTCAAAATTTATAGTTAGCAATTTTTTGCTAACATTATGTTTTTTATTCTAGCAAGAAAAATAGGTTTTGAAGCCCGACCTAAAACCCTTTACAAAAAAACTCTACAAAAATAGAAATACATGGACAACTAGTAGCCCAACATTAGTAAAAAAAAAAAAACAACCAACAACATGACTACTTCATACTTTGCTAACACTATGTTACCTTAAGCAGTTAAACACTTTACATTTGTCTAAATTGTAAAATTTAATACTAGTGGTGAAGACTAACCATCTAGACCATCAAAGTGTTTACAAAGGGAGTCTTTTTTGTTTTGTCATAACTTTCAAATGGTAAGTCAAATATTTGATTGTGAATAATTGACAAAAAAATATTTTCATTCTCGATACTTTAGCATTGAGATGATGTCATAAATGTGTTTTTTAATATTTATTTTGAATCCTCCTTTAATAAGAAAACTTTAAGTTTCTAAGTACAAAATTAGGCACATATGATTACTGTATATTTTGATTAGCTACTCAAATTTGATAATTGCTTTTGTGAAAGTGTATCACTTTTCTATTTTATTGGAAACAATATCATACTCAATTATAAAGTACCATTATTCATTACATTGAAATCGTTATATGCACTCAAATGTAAGGAAGATAAGATAGTGGAACAACTTCCTACACTAATATTGAGAGGAGGATAATGAATTTTTTTATAGATCTTTAACAGTTAAAGAAACTTAAAAATAAATAAATATCACACATACCACAACACAATGATTTACATGGGGAAAACCCTTTCGGGAGAAAAACCCAACACTCCAAAAGTCGCCCAGTATATTATTCAAAAATCACAAAGATTAAAATATGTTTGCAGAGTAAGATTCTTGTAGGAGTATCACCAACTAGAGACCCAGAGGCAATAAGACCACTATCTGACTCTCAAAATACATCATATTACATAGTCGTAATATAGTTTCATTATAAAATAGGGTTGCCTTCTAGGGAAAGTCAAGACAACAAAATACCAAACGTCAAATCTGAGACCTAATGATGAACGACCCAAATTTACAATAATAAAATATACATAAAATTTTCCTTTCAAGGGTGTTCCCCCTGAGTTGTGGTTGTCATTGATGTCAACACTATTGGCATTAATGTCTTTAAGGCTATATATGTTGATGATATTGAGAAAATTGTAATAAAATAAGTTGCAGGTTGTCGGTGATGCAGTGAAGTTCAGTATGATGGCTAGCTCAGTATATTGATGATAAGAAGTTGTGGATTAAAGAGTTTGTTGAAAATTCTATCTAGTTTATCCACATGAAGTTTTAGAGGTGTGCATGAAGATTTGATTAAGTTATGAGTATCTGTGTTCTGATAGTTATTTTGTTGCTTTAGTTGATATTCCTGAAAGAAGATGATATGATTCTAGTAATTTGAGTTGTTGCGGATGCTTCTATGGTGATTCATGATGCTTGTGGATGTTTCTAGATCATTCCCTATCTGTATTTTTGGTTCGCATTGATTGTTGTGCTCGCGATTGCTGATTTTATTTTGTGAGTTCATTTTTTTCATGATCACGGCCGACAGGGTGATTGTAGTGTGTTGTGGATCTTTGAGGCATAATTATTTAAGGTGTTTCATGTTTGAGGCATGTTGTTTTGGGTGCTTACTATGTTTTGGCCAACATTGTTTGGTTCACATTGATAAATTGTTAATTGATTTAGGCTGACAGTTTGTACTCATTTCATATTTTGTTGGGTCGACATGTAGCTGATGTTATCCTTAGTTGCAAATATATATAATCGATTGTTTATACCATTTGAATGGAGAGGTGAGAGAGATGTGTGGATGCTATGTGTGAATAATGTCTAATATTTTGAAGGCAAAAGTAAAGTGTGAATAAGATTGAGCAGAAGAAAGTTTTCATGTGCTTAACCAGAACTATAATCAGGTATTAGCAGATGCTATTTTCTCAGTTCAAGATCTTTTGGATGTAATCTGAATGTGACTATAAGACAATTTGTCTTCCTTTGGGTAGTGACCCTTTTTGTATTTGAGAAGTGAGCTCTAGTTAGTGTTCCTGAATGCATGTGCATTCCCCATTTATAATACTTTTAACATAGTATAAAATTTTGGACTAACCTCCACCTTGGTTTTTCCCCTAACAGGGTTTCCACACAAAAATATTGGTGTTATGTGTATTTTTGACGTGGTGATGGTTTATGCTTTCATGTTTATTTATCAGATCTAAGAATAAGTTAAAAAATATAATTTCTATGACAATTCATTCAACCCCCCTCTCAGTTGTCTGCCCTTGTGTTGCCAAAAATTGGTATCAGAGCAGGTTCCTCTAGAGAAGCTTGATTGCTTGAAGTGATCCGAGATGGTGACATATAAGAAGGATAGTCTGAGATTTGATGGAACAAGTTATTATCTATGGAAGAATCGAATGGAGTATCATCTGAGATGCATTGGTGAACCTTATTGGACAATTACAAAGAATAGATATATCATCCCACATAATGGTCCTTATACTGCAGGTGAGATTAAGGAAGCCGAGTATAATATCAGGGCTAAGGAAGCATTGTTGAGTGCTCTAACTGATTCCAAAATGACAAATGTAATGGAGTTGAAGACTGATTATGAGATCTAGAAAAATTTGGAAACCTTGTATGAAGGTGATACCCATGTGAAGATTGCTAAGCTGCAAAGCCTGAAAGAGAAATATGAAACGTTGAGAATGGGTGAAGACGAGAACATCACTTATTTTATGTAGAGAGCGAATGAGCTTGTGTGTAGTTTCAGATGTGCTAGTGGAACATTGGAAGAATCAAAGATTGTTGCTAAAGTTCTCAAATCCTTGCCTGCTGCATAGAAACACAAAGCTACTGCTATTGAGGAGATCCAGACTGTGAAAAATGTAACTAGAGACATGTTGATTGGTAACTTTGTTGCTTTTGAGTTAAGTGAGTTTAGTGAATCTCTTCCTAAGAAAAAATCTGCATTTAAAGCTACTGTGTCCGGAAAAGATAAGCAAAGATATGATCCAGGAGAAATTTCTTCTAGAAAAATGTCCAAGTATGTGCAGGAAATGAGAGAGATTGAAGAAGAAGAGAGAAAACTAGATGAGCTTGAAGCACTTCTTGTCAAGAGGGTAGCGAAAGGAGAAGGTAAGTATAAAGAGAAATTGCCTCTTAAATGTTTTTCGTGCAAATAAGATAGGTCATTTTGCCTCAAGGTGTCCTGAAATAATTCCTAAGCCAAGACCTAACAAGCTTAGATTCCAAAGAAAGTGTTATTATGCTGTTGATGAAGGTGTGAAAAATGATGAATTTGATAAAGGGAATGTAAGTGAGGATGAATGGGTATTTATTGCTATCAAGGAAAATAATCCAGTCCCTGCTAAATCTACTAGCTGCATGAATGTGGAGAAAGCTCTAGCTGCCAGAGTTGAAGAAAAAGATGAACGGGTGATTGACAATGGACACTCTCATCACATGATAGGTGATAAAAGTAAATTTGTGAGCCTGGAAAGGTATGATGGTGGTGTTGTAAGATTTGGTGATCACAAAGCTAGTGTAATCCATGGCAGAGGATCTATTTCTTTTGATGGTAAGCATGATACTGATGATGTCCTGTATGTGGAAGGTTTAAAGCATAATATCTTAAGTGTTGGATAGATGGTTGAAAAGGGATATAATCTTCAATTCAAGGATGGAAAGTTTAAAATATTGGGGATTTCTGGAAATGTGATTACATGTGGTACAAAAACAAAAGGTAATATCTCTCACCTAAGTACTACTAGAAAAAGTTGTCTGATTGCTCAAGTTGATGAAAGTTGGTTGTGGCATAGAAGATTGTGTCATGTAAAATTTGACAATATTATCAAGATAAGTTCTACTTAGGTAGTGAGAGATCTTCCTAAGTTGATAAAACCTACTAATACTATATGCAAGGAATGTCAATTAGGGAAGCAAACTAGAGTTTCATTTTGAAGAAAACTTCATTGTTCAAATGAAGTATTGGAGCTTGTGCATACTGAATTGTGTGGTCCTTCTAGAGTCATAATTCTACAAGGAGACTGGTATTTCATGTTACTTATTGATGATTATTCTAGATTGATGTGGGTTACTTTCTTAAGGGAAAAATTTGAAGTTGTAGAGAAATTCAAGATTTTTAAGGCTATGGTTGAGACAGAGACATGTCTGAAGATTAAATGTATGAGATCAGATAGAGGTGGTGAATTCACTTACAGTGAGTTTAATTCTTTCTGTGAAGAGCATGAGATAAAGAGACAACTATCTGCCCCACAGACCCCTCAACAAAATGGAGTTGTGGAAAGGAAGAACATGACAATTCAAGAAGCTGCTAGGACTATGATGTTGGAAGGAAATGTTCCTCATATCTACTGGAGAGAAGCTGTGAGTACTACCGTATACACTCTCAATCGGGTACATGTCAAAGGTGGTTTCGGTAAGACTCCTTATGAGCTATGGTTTGGTCATAAGCATATTGTTAGATACTTCAAAATCTTTGGGAGTAAATTCCATATCAAAAGAGATGAAGATATATGAACGTTTGATGTTAGAAGTGATGAAGGAATATTTCTTGGTTATTCTACTAAAAGTAAAGCCTACTAGTACAATAAGATATTGAGGAAAGTAATTGAAAGTGCTAATGTAAAGGTTGATGAAGACATAGTTAGACCATTCAAAACCTGCAAATATGATTCAGATGATTAGAATGATAGTTCAGATAAAGGAAAGAAAGTTCAAACTCTAAATCAAGTTCAAATCATTTTAGTGAATTAGGAAAATCAAGAGGAAGAAACTAGTGAAAGCGTAGAAGTAAGATCATAAGAGCCTAAGACTCCAAGGTATGTAAGACTAAATCATTCAGAAGATCAGATTATAGGTGATAAGAACAAAGGTGTTCAAACTAGGAGAAGACTTGTAGAAGAGTACTGTTTGATCTCAAAGACTGAGCCTAATACTATCAATGAAGCATTCAAAGATGAACATTAGGTGGAAGCGATGAAAGAAGAAATACTGAAAATTGAGAAGAATGATACTTGGATTATTTTTCCTAGACCTAAGGACAAAAATTTAATTGGAACTAAATGGGTATTCCAGAACAAACTGAATGAGCAAGGTGAAGTTGTTAGAAACAAAGCAAGAATGGTGTGTAAAGGATATTCTCAGATGGAAGGAATTAACTTTGAAGAAATTTTTTCTCCTGTTGCTAGGATTGAATTTGTCATTTACAAAAACTATGACTATTTCATATTCCACTATGAAGATATGACTATGACTATGACTATTTCTTGCTTGTCATTTACAAAAACTTCAAGGTTTATCAGATAGATGTAAAGTCAACATTTCTAAATGGTGAAATGGATGAAGAAGTGTATATTGAGTAACCTGATGGATTTCAATTGACTAATAAGGGAGATATGGTTTGTCAATTGAAGAAATAATTGTATGGACTTAAGCAAGCCCCAAGAGCATGGTATGCCAGATTGGACAAGTATTTGTTGAAGCTTGGATTTAATAAAGGTATTGCTAATAGTATTTTGTATCTCAAGATTGATCATGATAAAAAATTGATTGTTGTAGTCTTTGTTGATGATATCATTTTTGGAGGAGATGATAGTTTGTGCATGAAGTTTTTTGATGAGATGCAGAGTGAATTTGAGATGTCTATGATTGGAAAAAAGAAATTCTTTTTGGGATTACAAATTACTCAGCTAGATAGACGGATCTTTATATCTCAGTCCAAGTATGTGAAAGAATTGCTAAAGAAGTTTGGTATGGAAGATTCAAAGCCAGTTGGTACACCTATGGTGACCAGATGTAAGTTGACAAAAGATGATGATTCTCCTAAAACAAATAAGACTAGATACAGATCCGTGATTGATGGATTGCTCTATTTGACTAAAACTAGACCTGATATCATGAATTTCATATGCGTTATTGCAAGATTTAAAGTTGATCCTAAGGGATCTCATGTGATAGCTGTGAAGAGGATTTTCAGGTACTTGAAGGGGACAGTTGATTTTGGCCTATGGTATCCTAAGGAAGATGACCTTACTTTGAGTGCTTTTACTGATGATGATTGGGCAAGAGATGTGAATGAAATAAAGAGTACTAGTGGTGGTGCATTTTTCTTGGGAACGGAGCTGATTTCATGGTTAAGTAAGAAGCATAATGCCATTTCTTTATTTACTGTAGAGGAAAAATACATTGTTGCTACTAACAATTATACTCAAGTATTGTGGATGAAGCAGATGTTGAAAGATATAAGAGTTGTGTATGATGAACCTATTGCCATATTCTATGATAATTCAAGTGTAATTAACATTTCTAAGAATCTGGTGTTGCATTGAAAAACCAAGCATATATCTATCAAGTTTCACTTTTTGAGAGAAAAGGTGAGTGAAAAGGAAGTCAGATTGGAGTATGTGCCTACTAAGGAACATATTATAGATATCTTTACCAAGCCCTTACCTAAGGATAATTTTGAGTATCTCAAAGGGAAGCTAGGGGTGATTACCCCTCCTAATCATAATTAAGATGCAATGATTTTCATCAGTCCATTCATTTCATAGTCATATCTTGTGATCCAGATTGATGTTGTGGTGGCTACTACTCAGGGGGAGCAGTCAGATGTTCAGAAATGTGGTTTAGAGATTGTGTGGAGAAAGATAATGTGTAGCTTTCTCATTGACGTCAAAGGGGGAGAAGAGTCTTGTGAAAAATGTGGAATATTTTAGGAGAAAATAGTCAAAATCTAAGGGGGAGAAAGTGCTAAGAGAAACTATCGTTGATGGTGTTTTTCACATCATGTGTTGCCATCAATGCCAAAGGGAGAGATTGTTGGAAATTGTTGGAGATTTCTAATATGTGGTTTTCATTGATGTCAACACTATTGGTATTAATGTCTTTAAGGATGTATATGTTGAGAATATTGAGAAAATTGTAATAAAATAAGTTGCAGGTTGTCGATGATGCAGTGAAGTTTAGTATTTTGGCTAGCTCAGTATATTGATGATAAGAAGTTGTGGATTAAAGGGTTTGTTGAAAAGTCTATCTAGTTTATCCATATGAAGTTTCAGAGGTTCACATGAATATTTTATTAAGTTATGAGTATTTGTGTTCTGATAGTTGTTATGTTTCTTTAGTTGGTGTTCCTAAAAGAAGATGATATGATTCTAGTAATTTGAGTTTTTGTAGATGCTTCTGTGGTGATTCATGATGCTTGTGGATGTTTCTAGATCATCTGTTATCTGTGTTGTTGGTTTGCATTGATTGTTATGCTCACGATTGGTGATTTTCTTTTGTGAGTTCATTTTTTCATGATCACGACCGATAGGGTGATTGTAGCATGTTATGGATCTTTGAGGCATAATTTTTTAAGGTGTTTCGTGTTTGAGGCATGTTTTTTTGGGTCGTTACTATGTTTTGGCTGACATTTTTTGGTTCGCATTGATAATTTGTTAATTGATTTGGGCCAACAGTTTGTACACATTTCATATTTTGTTGGGCCGACATGTAGTTGATGTTATCCTTAGTTGCGGATATATATGATCGATTGGTTATACCATTTAAATGGAGTGATGAGTGATATATGTGAATGCTATGTGCAAATAATGTTATAATATTTCGAAGGAAAAATTAAAGTGTGAAGAAGAGTGAGTAGAATAAAGTGTTCATGTGCTTAACCGAAACTGTAATTAGGCATTAGCAGATGCTATTTTCTCAGTTTAAGATCTTTTGGATGTAATTTGAATGTGACTATAAGACAATGTGTCTTCCTTTGGGCAGTGAGCCTTTTTGTAATTGAGAAGTGAGCTCTAGGTAGTGTGCCTGAATGCATTTGCATTCCCCATTTACAATACTTTTAACAAAGTATAAACTTGTGGACTAACCTCCACCGTGGCTTTTCCCCTAACAGGGTTTCCACACAAAAATCTTGGTGTTATGTGTATTTTTCATGTGGTGATGGTTTATGGTTTCATGTTTATTTATCAGATCTAAGAATACATTTAATAATTATAATTTATATGACAACTAATTCACCCCCCTCTTAGTTTTCTTCCCTTGTGTTTCCAACACCCCCATAGAGGGATGATCCCCACAAATCCCTCGTAGGGGGACCCCCCTGCACCGCCTGTCATTGACGTATCAACAATACCTTATGTATCAATAGTACCTTATGTAATTGCAAGGTTGAGACACATTTTCCCAACATAAAACATATAAAGTGATAATTTAGGGGAGATCAAAATAATCAAGGGGGTCGTCATTATCATTATGCCTTGAGCACTTTATATTTATTTTACATTTCTTCTATGATTCTAAGTTGGAATCATAAAGAATATGGGAATGACTAAAAATAATAATTGAAAAGATGATCAACTCCTCCCCATCATCACCTGCTACATGATATTCTAGAGTCACTTCTCATAGAGCATCCAAAGATATTTCTATTAGAACATGACTTCTTGCATCCAAATTTAGAGGCACTTCACCTAGTGCATCCAAAGTTTCTTTACATAAAGACTTCACATCACTTATTTGGTACCTGTTCTTCATATGGAGCAGTTTAGAAGCATGTAGAGGATTTTTCATCATCTTATGGGGGCTATATTATTATCTCTTCATTAAATTGTTTCTCTTTTGGATCTACTGGAGGTTGGTTACCATATGTTTGATTAAATGCCAAGTAGTTTACTTTCATACCAACATATATAGTTTGCATACAAAGTGTATGATGAAAAGCTATTAGTTGTAGATGATCATTTCCATTAAGAAGTTGCATGAGAAACGTTTGAAAAAATACCTAGTTGTTGTTCTGTCATATCCTTATGAATTAGATGCATGCCAAGTGTTTGCTAAAATGACTATTAGCTGTAATTTCCATTTTCAGTCACTTATATGCATTTGAAAAGACAAAAACAGTTGTATATCATTTCTAGATCATTGTTAGTCAATCTTGCATTGTTGGAAGCAATCAAAAACATCATTGGCAACATACAAAACCCAAAGAAAACAATTAGAAAATCATATCAGCATATTACCAGCTTGCACACTAAGTGTTTGTCATAATTCCAAAGGAGTCAAAACAGAAATTTAGAGCGAAGTTTGCAAGGCTCTTTACAAACATCTAGTTTGTTGTTCTCATAAAAACTCTCCTACTAGGGAAGATATCATGGTGGAAGAAACTGACAACATTGACACCTACCTTTCAAACAATAGTGACATGGATTCCTTAGATGAAGATGATGAAGTGACATTAGACTCCCCTTCACTAGGATATTACTAAAATAAGGACAATTTTGGTGAGGTTATGAACATTAGGACTCCCTCGAGTCCTCTAATTCTTAGAACTCCTACAAATCCTTTAGTCATTGGACTGCATAAGCCTCAAATTATCATTTATCCAACCTCACAACAACCATAAGTTCAAAATAAACCCATGCTTATCTTAAAACCACCTAAAAGACAACTTGATAATGATAATGTTTTGCATCAACCAAGCTACAATAGCATTGCTCATACATATAACACTAGGAACAATCTATAACCAAGACAAACAAATCAAACATCCCTCCCATTTCCTAATCCTATCTTGCCTGGTCCTCCTCATTTTCCTTTATGAAGTGGAAAGGAGCATGATCTTGTTGGACAACTTAAAAATATTTTTTCTAAAATTTCCTTATGGGACCCTATTCAAGCCTCATCTATTTACCATAAACTAATTCAAAGTGCTTTACAACAAGTTCCTACCCCTCCTAATGTGCAATCAAACGATGTGATAGCCCAAATTCAGGCTATAACTCTGGTCAACTTGGACATTACTTTCTACTAAGACGAGTTACCTTTGTTAGAAGAGAAAAAACAAAATGAAGCTTTTATGATAATAGCTTATGTTAATCAAAGTGGGATAAAGAGAATTCTTGTTGACAATGGCTCAACCCTTAATGTATATAGTGTGAACATTTTGGAGAAGCTTCATATGAATAGGAAGGACATTGTCCCTGATTCTTTGTCTATTCTGACACCAACTATACAAGTGGAACCCATGCAAGAGAAAGACAAAGAAAAGCTTATTGAAGAAGTAAAAAAATTATTGGAAGATGATTTGGGTTCCTTAGATTTCACACCTACATTCATGGGAGAATAAAAGATCATAAACAAAGAAATTGACAAGGGAAAAGAAAAAGAGGTAATGTCAACACTAAATTTGAAAGCATCAACTTCAACCACTTTAGAAGAAGAAGCAAATTACAAAATAAACTTTGATGAAGTTGATTACGAACAACCACTGAATCCAAAAGAAATGAAAAAGATTTATGGAAGAGGTTATGAACTTATGAAGCAACTTGGGTATAGTGGAAAAGGATGTGATGCTAGAGAACAAGGTATATGTGCCCCTATAGAGCCTAACATGCAAGAAAATACTAGTGTTCTTGGTTATTGTCCTTTGAAAGAAACAAAAGTATCAAAAAATCCTTCACTCAATATCAACACTCTTTTAAAGGATTCCTCTAATCTAACTTTAACATTAGTGTATCCTAAATTGATGGAAACTAGTGGTCTTGGTTATTATACTTCAAAAGAAATGAAAGAAACAAAAAAGTCTTTACTTAACATTAATGTCATCACATAAAGCACCCCTAGGACATGTCTTAGTAATGATTGGAGTTTGTTAGATTTTACACCTTCCTTTAAAGAAGAGTACAAAATCTCACAATCTAAAGAGTCTTGTGTAAGTATGACACCTTGTACTAAGAAAGAGATATCTTTGCCACAAAATAAAGGAACATCTTATACTATTGATCAAGAGATTATCTTGTCAAGACTCCTCCAAGATCATTTGATATCTCTCCCTCTAAGAACATGAAATAAATTTTATTACAAGAGTTCATTTTGTGCATATCATAGAGTTCATGGTCATTCTACTAATGAATGTATGGCATTAAGTAATTAAATCCAACATATTAAGGATTGTGGTGCTCTTCCTTATGTTGAAGCACCTCGTTCCTCTAATTGATATTGATTTTCATGTTTCTCATCAATCATCTCGGCTCATCCTTGTCCTATACTAAGTGGGGGCAAGGGGTTAGGTAGCCTTGTCCTCATATGTCACTTGTTGTTGTCTCTTTTGGCTATTTGACCGTCTTCCATGTATATATAAGATAAAGATTGAGATGTGGACGACATGCCTTAAGTTGGCTTGCATGTGATGTATGGAGTTATCTTTAGTATTGAATTTTGGGGGCAACCCCTCCCTCCTTTTTCATGGTGTAGCTCTATTTCATAAACATATGACTTGGCATAGGGTTTTCTAAGGAAAGCTCTCATGTCTCAGATAAAACATTGGCTACTTTAAAGCAGGTGCTCACAATAATGGTGTTAGCAACCAATTTAAAGTGGGGGCATACACCGATGACATATTTTGACATTTTGCATATTTCATGGTATGATTTTATTTTCTTGTGATGTGTCCTTTTCTTGGTAAAGTCATTGGTTTTGATGTCCTCCAAGAGTGCGATATTTCTAAGTGTATGATTTGCCTTAGTGGCATGATGCAAATGAGGCATCCCATAAGTGGTGATCTAATATTATTGGCTTGTCCTCTCTTGGAGACATTTGGCACGATGTTCCCTAAGAAGAATACCTTACACGAACGAAGAAAAATCCCCTTTAACTAAAAACTATAGACAGAAAATTCAAAAGCATAGCATTGTGGTGCCTTATCAAAGTTATCAGGAGGAAAAATTTGGTATGGTATGGGAGGCTAATATGATTCTCTCATTTGCCACATTTATTTTTTGGATAACTCACCTAGTGGATGGCCTGAGGTTCCACTACCCCAGAGTGAGCACACATGTTACGAAAAAACAACCTAGACTTGGTCCACATCATGTTGGACAAATTGTCGAAGCTTGATTCTTGTTATGGACAAACAACCACATTCCACATCGTGTTTGAATGATCAAAGCTTGATCCTTTATTTTCTTCATCTTTGATAGGGTATAGTTATGTATCTTTGTCACTGTTGCATACTTAAGCATCTTGAATGTCTACTTTAGTGTGAGTTTTTCATGGGGGAAAACTCTCACTAAAGTGGGGGAAAAATAAAGCGTTGAAAAAAGTAACCCTTTTTTACACTTAGTTTGGGAATGAATAATTAATGATAAAATGGACTTAATTGTGCCTTATTTAGGGTGCTGTAAAGTGTTTTCTTACACTTTCACACTAATCTAGAGATTTATTAATTAATTGAGGTTAATTAGAGCTTAATTGGCACCTTAAATTCAAATCTAAGCCTTATTATTGCATTTTTTGAAGGATAAATCTTGAAACTCATTAATAATGTTGCATAACACTTAATTTGGCAAGGTTTGAGTCTTAGGATAGTGAACTGGGACCCATTCGCCATTTAATAAATGCCTCACTATGTCCTAGGACCCCCTTTTTACATGTTATTTCACCTCCTCAAAACTTGGTCCTAGTTAATTGTGCTAGAATACATTCGCCCAAGGTGGTGAATGGGTCCTCCTTACCTAGGACACCCATTTTTGAACTTACTTGTGACAAAATTTTAGTGATTTTAAATCTTAGATCTGATGTTGGCTTGTGTTATTTGAATTTCAAGATTAACTCTTAAAAATATGTATAAATATAAGGTTAATTCACATAGTTTCATCTAAGCATTCAATTATTCAATCATTATAGAAAATTTATGATCAAGAGAGCACTTCAAGAGAATTTCAAGAGGGCATTCAAGGGCAGATTATCAAGGTTTTATTGGAGCAATTAAATATCATATCATCATGTCAAAGGCATAGTGCATCATGCATGTAGTTGAGCTTATGTGTTGATGTAGTATTGAAGATCCATTTGCAAGCATTGTTTCACATCCCTATTCAAGATCAAGATCTACATTCCTTATGGCCACTTCATGCTAGATTGTCAATTTACATTCCAAGACTTCATCCAAGGTATCATTATTTCATGTTTCATACTTCATGTTCATGTTTCATTGTTCCATCATAAGGTTTGATTACCTAAATGGGGTTTGACCAAGGCCCCCTATTCCCTAACAATCACCAATTTAAATATTCTCTCTTGATGTGTGATTGTAGGTTTTAGGTTGAACATTAAGTGGAGAACAAAATTTGCAAATTTTTCAAGATTGTAAAGTTGTTGTAATGCCCCACCACGCAACCCTAGAGGATGTTGCAAACAACTACTTAAACAGGCATTTTTTTTTTGTTTAAGTACAATTAATATACAAGTTCGCTTCCGAATGCAACCATCCCCTAAGGTTACGAGACTGAGATAACTTAACAACCCACAAACTACAAAAATGAATCCATAACATTTATTTACTTAATAAATTAAGAACGCATACATTCCATACAAGATAAATTACATCAAAGCATAATAGATAACTTTCAATCTCATTCATCCATAATTAAATATTACAATTACAACTCTCATTCCTCGAATGAGGCAAGTCCAATAATAAGGTTATAGTTACAACTTCCACCTCGATAACAAATGAGGGGTATAATATTACAAGATCAACTAAAATGAAATCATGCAAGAACTGAAACTGAATCCCACGAGCTCTCCAACTGGAAGTCTCGTTCACATGAACATGAAGAAAGCCCAACGGATTTAGGTGCATGCCACCCAACCAAGTGGAACCCAAAGGCCCACCCCCCATGCTAGGAGATAGTAACAAGGAATCCTAGCCAAGACCATCTACCTCTAGACAAAGGCTAACACCAAAGTAAACCAAACTGAAATAACCAATCACATGTACAATACAAGTACAACTCAAGAGCATCACAAGTACAACACAAGTACAACTCTATATGGTCACATTTCTTCCAGATAACAAGCAAATCAAGTATGTTAAGAGAACCATACACATAATAATCAAATATCGACTATGGTCACATCAGGTATGTTAAGGAAACCATACCCACCAAAACAAATACCAACTGTTGTCCTAGACAGAGTGTCATCACACAGCTTGTCATGGGTTATCCTCTAGAATTCTTCCTCTCTTCCATTCTTAATTTTCCCAAAACTCCATGATCCCAAAATTGTGAAGGAAAATTCAATAATCAAGACAATTCCCAAAAATATCTCATTCAACCACTGTAATAAATTTCTGAAAACAGAAATAGAAAATATCTTCTTTTTTCATTTTTTTTTTTTAATTCCAATTTTCTAAAAATGCAATTTAAAACTTTTTCTTTCTTTCTTTTTTAATTTCACATAATAAAATTCATAAATTTCAAAATGAACTTATCCAATTTCAACACAATCAATTTAATTAATTAATAAATAAATCTAATCCATGATTAAAATTATAAAATAAATTACGTTATTAACATAATACCAGATCAATTTCAATTTCACAAGTTAAATGCATACAGCCATATAATTACCCTTTTTTAACTTGCAATTGAATAATTGAAGAGAGAGAACAGTATAAAACAATTAACCCGACTAAGACTTGACAACACAGTATGACTAGGGTGACGACTTGGCATGGAAAACCTAGCTACTATCTCCCAATTGAATACCGTTGGGCAATGGAAATGCTCGAACCTGTGAAACCAGGTGGAGTCGATGTCATGTACCTGTCAACCTATGAACAAAGAGTATATCCACATGCATATATGTGCCATAATTAAAACACACCATGAAGAGGAAATCTTGGGATCGCAGGGCACTTGCAAGCGAGTGATGCAATCTCGTCCCCTTCACCAATACAATATTACTAACTGAGGAATCTAACATCATTAATATGATCAAAAGCATAAACATCATTAATTCAATTATCCACTATGCTAATCCAAAGCATGCCATAATGATAACATCAGAAAAATACACCATCACACCAAAATATAACATTCGCATCACTTTACAGATAGCAATCAAATAACAATTGAGTTCTAAGTCAAAGCACTTAATAGAAAATAAGGCATAACCAACAGAACACTGTTCGATCAAAAGAGAAAAATGGAGGGGTCTTACAGTTGTAAAGCTTGTCATCCGTATTGCAAGATCATGAAAATGAAGCTACAAAATTTATTTTCAGCTTTTGAGAGTTTCTCACCTGGGATTTGAGAGTGTAGACATCAAGGAATAGGACCCCAGAAGCGATTTTCCAGAACCCTAGCAGGGACCCATTCACCATTGGGCGAATGAGTCCTCAATGAGGCCCCAAACAACACTTTTTCAATAAGGTACACATCATTTCAATATCTTAAAGCCTTCCTATTTGTTGTTATAACAATTAGGTTTGATTTCTTATTGTTATTTAGGCATTTTTCCTCTCATAATTGAGTGAAACAAACTAGTCAAAATTAGGTTACTCCGTTTGGTTGATCCATTTGGGGTGAATCTCTTTTCCTTTGTTTCAATTACAATGATATCCTCCCTCTCATAATACACATCATCTCATGTCTTCAAAAATATGTTAAATGTAAAGTGGCTATAATTAGATATTATATTATAGAGATCCCTTGAAACTTTGACCATTTTTCCTTGATGCATATATTTGATGCATTGATGTAGAATAGACTTAGGTTCCACTTTTTATTATTTGATCTAGGAACTTCCATATAAAATACCAAATTTATTAGAAGATGTTATCACATGATATAGAATTGATCATTATCTGGGTCTAACTATCAATTATAAAATGATGTATCCTATTTTTTTAATCAATATTCTATTATTCATCTTCAACGAAATCTCAAAATATGCATATTGTTGATGTTTAATATGGAAATTGAATAAAAAATATTTGAAATGCAAATATTATATTTGCAATTTTTCATGTTAAATCAATAAGAAATTCAATAAGTGATACTTTTATCAAAGTGCTTGAAATGTATAATGGACCATAATAATTATTTTGTGGGATCTCCTCATCTAAAAAATTAATAAATGGAGAATTGGGAGGAGAGAAAGATGTGGCATTACTTTTAATATTTCCCGAAAATCATATGCATGTGATGCATCTTCAATTTCAACATTCATTTATGTGTGTAATTAGTTTTAAGAGTTCCCACAAAAGCATGTGCATGTGACGCGTCTTCATTTTCAACACCATCTACATGTGTGTTATTATGCACCTCAACATTATTGAATGATTTGGAAATTTATTTGTATGTATTTTGAACTAGCTATTTGTAGGTGTAACCAAAGGATTATTTTTTATTAAGTCTTTAATTTTTTATCATATTTTTATCTATTAAATCTTGTATCTTATTTTTTAGGCCCATGCATGATTGAGTAAAATGTTCCTTAACTCTATGGAAGTTGCAATATGCTTGGTGATTATATGTGGATTAATTGGTTTGTTGGCATCCAACAAATGAATTGAAGGGAGCATAATCAAGTTAGCATTTAACAAAATTTGAAGAACATCATCCATGGACTATTGAAGATTAGTGAAATGACTGGTACATTTGGTCTAAATGAAGGAAATATATCTAAGAAATGGAAAATGGGTTAACATTATTCTTTGCATTAGTACCCTTCAAAAAATTATTTATCCTTTGAAGTTTGTAAGGCTAAGATGATTGAGATGATGTTCAATATTTCAATGTATTAGATGCTAAAAGTTTTATTTGAATATTATTTATGTGTTTATGCATATCTATAAGAAGGGGGTTACTCAAACATTCATTATTCTCAATAACCAAAAATAAGAAACATACTTTTTAACTCATCATCATCATTTAGTGTTTTAGTTTACCACACAAGGGATGCAAGTAGATGACATACTCATTTATGAATTCATACTATATTCAACGTATCTAGTCAAATCATCCACAATTATCTTTAAACCTATTGTTTATATTAAAAAAATTATGAAAAGGTTGTAGCAAGATCATCAAAGCATTTTATGGAATGATGAGCCAAAGAGTAAAACCATTGGATAATGTATTCCTTAAAGGTTTGCATAGAAAATTTGGCCAAGACCATATCAACATATACAAATTTAATACAAGAAGATATAAAATATAGTATGGAAACACTTGGGTCTCATTTTCTATTGTACAATTCAAATCTAGGAGACATGAATCTCACAATAAAATGGATATGCAACAACCTCAAAATATAAATGCATGTGATGTGGAGTATGGTGGGTTTTACGCAATACAATCCATCTTGTTGTTATTGATTTAAGTTTTATACCATCTCTTATAGTATTGTATATAATGTAATAATAAAAACTAGAATTATGTTGGGTGCATGAAAAATAGAGGCAAGGGGTGAGGTCATAGCCATGAATAGATGAATCACATTATAGAAAAATGGTAATGGGGGATGATAGCAAGATAGTACATGAGTCCATGAATTGCAATCGTGGAATAGTATAGGAAATTTGGATGAATTGCGCAACACTTTTGGCTATGTGGAAAAACATGGTAGAGATAAGAATAAAGTAGAGGGAAATAGTATGAGAGAGAGAAGAGTAGTAATAGATTTTTTAACGGGTGAATGAAATAGGCATGGGTGTGTAATACATCATAACAGATATCATAGGAGGGGTATGTTTATGAGGGAGTCCATATAAAGTGTGTAAGGTAGAGAAAGGAAAATGCTATGTGGTGCTTTGATAACATAGGTAAAGTGGGTACTATGTGGATGAATAATGGTAGTGGAAGGGATAATAATAGAAGATGAACCAGTGGTGGAAGAGGACAAAGAGGTGAATGTACCCTTAAAAATAGTAGATGGAGAAAACTCAACCCATAGATTTAAAAACCTCTAACCCTTATGGTTTATTAATTAAGATATTATGGATTGTATTTAGTAAGTATATATGACTTTCTACATGATCTAAACAAGAAAGATCATTATAAAACTCTTGTTGTGCCACATAAGCATCATGATCATATTCTTGATTATCCTCTAAATTTTTCAAATGATATGAGCATCTAAACAAACTTTAGTCTTATTAGATTGGGTAGCCATGTTAGGGTCTAAAGAAGCACTCCTTAATGAAAGTTTAGGATTGTAAGTACCTTTTGATATAAACAAAAAGTAGGAAAATAAAGCTCCAAAATCTATATTTTAATTAAAATTAAGATATATTAGTTGTATATCAATTTTCAAAGTGAAATCCTAATGGTATAGTTGAGGATAGATAGGCTAGGGAAAAAGGAATAGTAAATAATGAAGCTTCAACCCCAAAAGAGAAGATAAATACAACCCCAAAAGAGAAGATAAATATCAGTTACAAAAGGCACAGAAAACCATAGAAAGATCTAAAATAAGATAATATAATAAACTGTGGATTTGAAAACCCTAGTAGTGTAGGTGTAAACCCTAAATTAAAACCCTAGGGTGGTGTGAGATCATAGGGCTTCATAAAAAATGTAAAGGAAAATAATCCTTTCCCAAGAAACTTAATCTAGACCAATCTAATAAAATGAATACACATAAGCAAAAATTAACCTTGGTTAATAATTAGAAACCATGGAACTAATTAGTTGAGAATTAAATGCTAAAGAAAGAAAATTAAATGCAATGGATAGGCATACTTAGCTCTCATAACAATGAAAAAGATTAAAACTAATGTGATATTAGAATATGATTGTCTCAAGATTGAAAATGGATCCTCATTATTTTTGTTTTTATCTAGGTTGAGTTCATACTTGTAGAGCATTTCCATGTTTGAGGATATATCCTCTACTACATGGATATGATCTTACAACATGTGTACTTTTATTCTTTTTGTATGCTAAATTTGTTGATATTTGTTTTGTTGAAAGGTCTTGGCAATATTCAAAAATACAAACTTAGAATGTTTCAAATCACTAGGGTGCATGTTCTTCTAGGTCAAACCCAATTTTTTTGGGTATTATAGTCATGCTAAGGAATGTCAGGTAAGAAGTTGTGCAAATGTTTTAGATGATTACACTAAAGTAAATTTTATTAATGCACTAATTAAAATATTCTTTTAATAATTTCTCTTTGAATGTTCAAATGATAAGAGGATGAGAGAGGAAATGAGAAGATGATAAAATGAGTGAAAATGAATACCTTAAATGTGTATGCAAAGCAATAAATTATGTATTTACGTATGTTCAATCAATTGACAACAACTATTAAAATTGGTATGAGTTGGTCAAATTTAAATTTAAAATTTGAAAATTTAGGGATCAAATCCACAAACACAAGATTGATCCTACACTTGCAAGAATGACCTAGAATAATAGTATAATGAATTATGTGCAATATGTGCAAGGAATAATTTTATAAATATGAGAGTGTAATAATTATGGAATACATTATAAAGTACGTAGGAATAAATAAGGTACATTAGAATTTAAAAATTAATGTAAATGAATATTAATGAAGGCTAAAAAAATGAACCTAACATCACACAAAATTATGTCATTTATCTAATATATAATTAGATAAAAATGTAAATTTATAATAAAGAAAAAACTAAACTAAAATGCATTTATCTTTTATTTAATCCTAGAACATAAATGTATCTTGACTTTTAGTAAATATAATATTAGTCTTACTAAACTAGCGGAGAACATGTACAATTGTGGCATCAAACTCTTACTTCATATGAGCCAATGTGATGTTCCAAAGAAAATCTAAGGACATCATGTTAACATTTTAATGGTTATAAAATACATAGAAATTCCATGAATAAGATAACATTTTTAAGGAAAGGAAAGAACAATTTGCAAAATTTATAATAACTATATGAAGTGGAAGGGATTGAGAATCAGAATACAGGGCATCCATCAACAATGATACCCTTAGCGGTAGGGCAGGTGGCTAAAGGGCAGTGCTCGCCATCTGTGCCCCACCAAGCCACACTTTTATTCTCAAGCCCCAATGTAAAATACAACAATACTGCCATGAATGCCAACCCTGCATCCAGCCCTGCCGACAACACATAGTTGTAGCGCTGCCACCAAGCCTTTCTATAACGGAAGACAAAGAAATTGAAGATGGTTCCAACGATGATCCATGATGCATAATTCACGCTTGTTGCTGGAGGCATATTAGCCGTCGATCCCAACAACACTGGCATGTTGATGAGAGGAATCCATTTCACAGTTGGGAAGGCTTTGTGCAACAACCAAACAAATATGGGAGCAACTACTCCCCCTAAGAAGAACCAATTCAACTGGGGATAAACTCCAAGTGTGCCAAATATTCTTTTGGGACCCACTAGACCCCATATGACCGAGGCGTCGAAAAAAACGTGATCATTTGGGCATGTCCAGGGGCTGTCTGCGGGAAGAAGAGATGATTGACATATGTTCTCAATAGACTCCAACAACCACCATGCAACTGCCAGGTTCACCGTTCCAGCCACTATTGTACCAATAAACTGCATTTTAATAAACAAGCATATTAGGATGACATCACTATTAGTTTTGAAGGTCCATGTAACAACATTATAAACAACTACAGTTTATTGTGCATGCATGATCAATGTATTGTTTGATTTATTATTAATTGGTAATATATAATGTTTTACAATATCATATACTAAAGATGCAATAGTCAATTGAAATAATGAATTTAGGTTTCATCAATTAAAGATTGGTTTTGTGTTATGGTTTGAATGGAAGTGTGAAAGTGTTAAAAAGAGAGGATTTAATAGTAGGAAATGACTTTCATTATTTTTGACATTTTATTTATTATTTGTAAAGTTAAAGATATGCCATTGTTATGTTTATATCTAAAGTAAATAAAAATAAAAATAAAATAAAATATATTTTCTAAAGTCACATTAAAGTGACAAGTAAACATATGTCATAATCTAGTTTGTATGGTGTTATGTAAGAAAAGACCTTTTTTTTGACATTTTATTTATTATTTGTAAAGTTAAAGATATGTCATTGTTATGTTTATATCTAAAGTAAATAAAAATAAAAATAAAATAAAATATATTTTCTAAAGTCACATTAAAGTGACAAGTAAACATATGTCATAATCTAGTTTGTATGGTGTTATGTAAGAAAAGACCTTTTTTTGACTTTTTATCAACTATTTGCAAAACTAAAGATAAGTCGCTATTATACTTAAAGTAAAAAAAGAACAAAAAATATATTTTTCTGAAGTCACATTAAAGTAATAAGTAAACATATGATGACATATAAGATGTGGTAAGTCTTGATGCATGTATTTCTGTTTTTTTTTGTGAAAATGTAATTGATGTGACTACATTGATATAGGCAATCTTAAGCACTAACTTTAAACTCTTAACTTACTTAAAATGACATGATAAATTTTATGAATATATTTGACTTATCCTTAAAAAATAAGAAACAGCTGGTATTGATTTTCCACATTCTATGTTATAATAAGATTGCTTTGAGATTCGATGTGTATGTTTTTACATCATATTAATTTTCTGGAATCTATGTTAAAATAAGATTGATTTTAAATTGATATTAAAACATATCGAGTGAATCCAAAAACAAATCTATGCAATATTAAATTTCACAGCTATAGAATCCTCTCCCCTAATCAACATGAAATGTTTCACCTGCCTCTAATATAAGGCCGCAACAAGTCTAAGGATGGGGCTTTTTTAATTTGAAAAGTGAACAGATTCATTGGATCCGTTATTTGGGTTTCTCTTTATATTATTTGGAGCTCATCATGATGCATGCAGCACAGATAATCTAATGAATCCACGGCATAGATATGACGAATAGATATTGGTATGGGAATGGGCATTGAGGATGTTATTTCATATATTTAAATTAGCTTCAGAGAATGGGACGTGATGCACTTTTCCTTGTTGAATATGAAATTCCAAGCTGTAAAGGAGAAGGTATTACAGAACGCACCTGCACGAGAAACATGGAGCGTGGTGGGATTTTCATATAATGCCCCAACTTGAAGTCTGACAAGAATGCAACCGCCTGACTCATACTCATGTACCCATACACCTTAAAGCAAACATTGGCTATGGGCTTTCCAGGAAGAATGTATCCCATTATGTACTCCGTAATGATGTTCAGTCCCGGTGTCTGTACACTAACTTGAATTAGGATCTTCCATCCATTCGGAGAATATACAACAAATTAACACCCATAACCATTTTTCTTAAATATATTTCAGTTTTACCTGATTAGTGGTGGCAGTAATAACACTGATGGGTAATGTGAAAAGGGATGCTAAAGCACAAGCCAGGATTAAACCCCACCATGGAAGCTGCACCTCTTCCTTGTAAAGCTCGCACAGTGCAAAGGAAACAGCCAAAGTACCAGCCAATAGCGTATAGAACCACCATTGTGGGATGTCTTCGTACTTGCGCATCAATTTAGTATGGATATCAGGTGGACTGCTTCTAGATGCTGTGGCCCGTTGCCATATTTCTCTGAACAGCGGACAGCAAAACAAAACAAACATTGCTGTGTCAATTATCAAAACCAAAATATTGGGTGCCCTTCAGACACAACCATAACACCCTCTTTAACAAAAATATACCTTCCATAGAAAAGAGAAACATGGGTAATTGTGGAAGCTATGGTTGCAAACCCAAATCCATAGGTCAAAGCGAAAAACATGCTCATATGTATCTGACCATTTCTCGCGTAGGCTGCGTGATCCAGCTCAAATTGATTGTTCACAATAGCTGTAATATTGTAGCTCTGGCCTTGAGCATCGAATAAATCTGAGCTGAAAATAGGAAAGTTCTTGGCGTTGTATGTATTAGTCCCCCAATAAGCCAGAGGCATAGCAAAGTATACCACCAGCATATAGCCGACAAACACATTTACAATAGCAAAGAATGGAGAAACCAAAGGGCTAAAGAGGAATGCAGCTATTGCGCTCCAATCCAAAGCAAAGGCACCAAGTCCCAGCCCTTGCATTCCAGATCCGATCTGCTGTGCTGTCACTGAACGAGGCCAAATCCAGCACACCCATGATATGCTCGATAGGGTGGAAAAGAGATACCCAGGAAAAACATAATAACAGAAGCTACAGGTCATTGCAATAAAGAAAAATTTCCCACGAGACACGCCCTTTCCATCGTGCTTCTCGTGCAGTGCCCTGCCAACACCAATTCAAGCCATGTGTAATCCCTTCTCCATTTACAGCAAAACGAGCAAATGAAGTATCGATATCTACAAATGGCTTATTATATTTTACCTGAAGAGAGAGACCTGAACCAGAGTGGAAGGCCACCACATATGTGCAGGCTCTACAACATACTTCCTAAGAAGTCCAGCCCATCCATATCCCAAAACCTGCAATACACCAAGGGTCATAAAAAATCCATATGGCAAAAGATATGAAAGAATTCGAAATTTCAGAGTAGAATTACCTGTGTGGTGACTATGATGAGCCAACTAGCCACAACCGAGATGTTTCTGTGGTAAAAGGCCTTGATGATATTAACAATCCCCACAGCGTAGGCAGGCCCATTGCCAAACGCATAGCCTGCGTTTGCAAAGATTGTAATGAGAACGTGCTCTTTCATATTGAAAGGGCCCGGATTCAACGAAAAGTGACCCAAAAGAGGCACTCTATATTTTGTAGTGGGCAGAACCGAAGCCATGAAGCGTCCAAGGGGAAGTGCTGCTACCTGGACTGATATCTGTGTAATGATCAGAGGCTCCTTCCGATACCCAAAGAATTGATTCAGAAAGGACAGAGTTATGCATGAGAGCAGCCCCAAAAACCACATGCGGAAAGTCCATACTGGAATTGATGGATCGTCGTGTGTGCTCACAGTGGAGGCCACTTGTTCCACTGGCGAATTCTCCTCCTCTTCTTTTTCACCATTCCCCACCTCCACATTTCTTTCAAGTTCCATCATCTTTCTTTCTCTCTTTCTTGCCTTTCCCTCTGCAAATGAGAAATCTTGGTAATAATCCCTCTTTTCTTACTTGCTCGAGGAAGTTAAGCTAGAAATAAAATTTGAAACTAGATCATGAGGCCATAATTCCGGAGTTGCAGTAAAGAAAAGTATAGAAAGATTACAAAACGCAGCGATTTTTCTAAATTGTTGACCAAAATACTAAAATGTATCGAGTATGCTGGACAGCCACGCGTGTTTCGGATCTGGTATACGACCATGAAACCAAGCGCCGCAATTTGTTTCCAAATGGGCTCAAAAAAGAAACTTTTACAGTCCACGCGAGTAGAGATCCAAGATTCTGAAATGGATTTAAACGTGTACAAGTTGAAATGGGAGATTCCGTTTGGTATGAGTGAGAAGATATTTGGGGTTATGCCCAGTGCTTTCACATGAATCTCTGTATGAGAACTGTTGGAAATTCGTTCATGCATTGACGGCTATTTTTGGTCTTGCTGTCCTTTCTTTTCCAAGCTGGCGTTACTTGGCGGTAACTTTAAGGTGGGAGTCGGGACAATCTTCAATGATTAATAATAACTTTATATTTTATTTATATTAAAATATGATAAAAATCTGTCTTATTTTAATTGGTTAAAATTGATTTTTATGGTCGTATTAGGTGATATTTAAGAATAGTTAAAAAATGATAATAGTGATTATAAATTTTGTAGGACTACTATATTTTTGGTTCCTGTTTAAACTTTGTGATATTATTTTCTTCGTAACAAACAAATCATGTGTTTATATTGGTGTGGCAACAAAGCTGTAGGGACTTAAAAGGTCCCGAGTTCAAAGCTTCATATTATATATATAAGTGTTTGCAAATATTTATACTTTTGTTTTTAATAATATAGTAACAATAGTTAAAGGTATAATTAAATAGTCAATAAACATGAATATTTATAGTTTGTTGGGTAAGTATTGTGCATTTATATTTTAAGATTGTATTTATATTTTTTCATGATACATTACATAATAAAAGTAAATTAAAAATCTATTATTCTTAGAAAATAAAAGGAACCATAAACTCATCTATTATTTTGCTATTCACATAACTAGTATCACTTATTGAATGCATATGAATGTTTAATGTTTGTTTATTATCACAACATACTTTTATACAATTACTTAATGTGTTGGGTACAATACAAATACTTCACGCACAAATATTGACCAAGAAGTTCAAATAACAATTAAAAAATATATATAATATAAAAAATATATTGCTTAATAGCATTCCATAAGTTCATAAATAAGGTGGTGACATATTGAAATATGTTATGAACTTATGTATTTGTCTCAACAATTAATACACATAACAAATGTTCAAACATGCAAAGAAAAAATGTCTTAAATTTAAAAAGTATGCACAATAAATTACAAGGTGTCAATAACAATGAGAGTAATAAAATATGATTAAGGTTATTAATTTTATTTGATTGTCATTGCCTAATTTATTATAATACCATGTCCATGTGTTGATTTCAAGTTTAAAATTTCCATACACACAATTATTTGTGTTGAATTAAACTCTCTATCTACAATAAGCTATACTAAAAAAGCATATGAACTAAGTAAAATTAAGCACTAGAAAAACCCTAGGTGATGATGAAAGAAGATCATGATATATGTCCTCATCCTATGACTTGAGACACAAAAAATCACATGAACTAAGTAAGCTTAAGCACTAGAGTGAAAATGAACCTAAGTTAAAAACACATTTGTCTCTACAAACGCCCCTTTAAATGCATCTTACGGAGTAGCTAATGTTAGAAAAATATGTATCAACCTTGCAATTACATAAGGTATTGGTGATGTACGCAATTGTAGGGGTCGTGAAGGGGGGTACCCTCTGTGAGGGGTTTGGGGGTTACACACCCCTATGAGGCCTTGGGGGCAACACCCCCAAAAGAATTTTTTTATATATATATTGTATTATTGCAAATATGTCCACCTTTCATCATTAAGTCTCAAATCTGATGACATATATTTTTTGTCTTGACTCGCCCTAGAAGGCAACCCTATTTTATGAGGTTGTTGTATTAAGACTATGGATTGTGATGTATTTTGAGAGTCTAATAGCGGTTGCATTACCTTTGGATCTATGGTTGGTGATACTCCTGTGAGAAACTTGTTTTGCAAGTATATTGTAATCTTTGTGATTTCTAAGTAATATATTGGGTGACTTTTGGAGTGTGGGGTTTTCTCTCGAAAGGTTTTTCCCCACGTAAATCACTGTTTTGTGGTATGCATGATATTTATGTTTAAGTTTTTGTAACTATTGAAATGATTTATAATTTTTTTCATTATCCTCTCAAGATTGGTGTAGGAAGTTCTGCTACCTTAGCTTCCTTACAACTAAAACCTCTAAATGTGAATGCATAAAATGCAAAGGATGGGTCTTGGTAATTAAGGCCTGATGAGATACCCATGTACAAACTATCTCTCACAACTAAAGAAAAGGGGAAAACCTCATAGGAAAATTCCTCTCCAAAAGAGAGAAAGATGAATGAAGACTAAAAAGTATCCAAGACAATGTCCCAAAAATAAAAGGACCATAAGAACATCATTAAAGCATGAAGAAGCTATAGAAAACTATCAAATGATGATTATTATAGTGTTGAAATAAATAACCTCCTTTGAAATCAGGATGATGATTAAGATCAAGAGGACAATAATCTACATGAGTTCCCCCAACAACACTATTCAAATAAATATCAAATGAAAAAAAAATATATAAAATTTGAAGATATAAATGACACATGAATCTGCATGAGTGATCCTAATGACATTACTTTGTTGGTGTAAATAGTGTCATTAGATAACTAGTTAAGTTGTCATCACTTTCTAGTTTGACCTATTCACATTTTATTAATTTTACATAAGATATTCTAGAGTTTTGTTTCACCTCATGTGATTGAGACAAGTGTCTTCACTTTGTGAGACACCTCTTGCATGGTCACTTGCCACTCACTAGAACACTTGTCATGTCAATAAACAAGTATTCCATCATTGAAGGGTTACTCAGTCATTATGTTCAACTTGACTACCTTCACCACCTTGCCTATATAAGTAAAGTTACACTATATATTTTACTTAACTCTTGTATCAATCTCTTGATAATATAAATTAGGCTTATTAGTGTTCAAGTGGTTTTGTGGAAGTTTATGGTTTTTTCTTTATGATCTTGGAAATCATAACATGGTATCAAAGTCTAGTGTTGAAAAATGTACTCCTTTACATTTTCACACTATGTTTACATCCCCTTAATTAATTGGACTTGATTAAGCTTCTAATTGCCTAAATTATGCATTCCTAAGCCTTATTATTCTCATTTTTTGAAATCAAAATCGATATTAAACAAATTCTAACATTATTTTAAACACCTTAGAAATTGTGTGTCCTAGATTTATGTCCCGTGACCCATTTGGCCAAGGGCGAATGGGTCCTCCTTAAGTGCCAAGACCCAATTTTTAATATGTTTTTGGTGGCATTTTAATGATTCAAATTCAAGTTTCAAATGTTGGCTTATGGAATCTAATTTTTGGGAAATTAGATAAACACCTATAAATACATTTATTTTTACCAATTAAAACTTAAGACACACTATCAAGATTTCACAAGAGAAAATATTATTGTCAAGAGCATTGAAGAGAATATTTATCAAGAATCTATAGTAGCAATCAAGATCATATCATCATGTCAAAGTTATGTGTGTTCATATTATGTTTTGGAGCCAACATTGTGATGTAGGGTTCAAGAATTCAAGCATCAAATCAAGAAATCATTCAAGACAATTCAAGCAAGATCCAATCCTTAGAGAGATGTGTTATACTTCAGTCCTCTACGGACAACCATTAAGGGTTTGGTGAGTTGTGACATAGCATTGTTCATTCATCAAATTATTTTATTTTTATCATTATTTCATCAAGGTTTAATTACCAAATCAGGGTTTGACCAAGGTAGCCCCCTATTCACCCTAAAAAAACATTTTCCCTCTCTTTGTGTGTGCAAATTTGTAGGTGAAGAAGGTCTAAAATTGGATCAAAAGTGAAATTTTTCAAAGTTGTCATCAAAGTTTCCAAGCCACAAAAAATTGCCTACAAAATTTATTTTTGAATTTTTGACAGTGGAATCTGGAGAAATTAAGAGCTAAGATCCTTGATTAGAGGATTGTGAAATTAGATTATAGACCCCTATACAAAAACCCATTCACCCTATGGAAAATTTGTCTTGGTAGGACACTCAACAACCACTTTTGGAGACATGTACACATCAGTCTACCCTTCCCAAATCTTCCTAAAAGTTTTTTTTTTTAATATCTTTCAATTTTTGCATCACATAATTGAGTTCATTAAGTATTTTATTTTTATCTCCCCAAAGTGCATTTTAGTCACTTTCTATCATAAGGAAAATCAAAGATCCCCCATCCCCATAGAGTTAACTCACCTCAAGGTTGAAAGTCAATTATATTCTTAGGAGAGATCTCTCCTTTTCTAATGAAACTAGAGGAAACATAGGTGTGTTAGGTGATCCTTCAATTGTGGTGAACCCTTTTACTCCTAACCTATATCACCTAACCTCACACATATACCATATCTTTCTTTGTTTCATTTTGGTGATTTGGTGAACTTGACATTCTTACACTATAAGCTTTCTAATTTGGTAGTCTTTCAAAACCCTAGATCTAGGATTTGCATTAGTTTATATTGCATCTCATTTAGGGTTTTCAAAATTGCATTAGTTTGCATTTCATTTAGGGTTTTAAAATTGCATTTTGTATACTTTAAAATCTCAAAATCCATAGCGTTGCATACATATTACATTGATTTTACATAGTAGTCTGCATATCAATATTTTTTATTCATTTATATAAGAAAATTCAAATGAAATTGCATCTAGAAAGTTGTCATTTTGCTTATTGTTTTCCATCAATTTGAATTTGAATTTCATCATAAATTTATGAAAATCTATAATTGAAAATGTTTGTTTAAAACCTGATGTAGAGACCTTAAATATCAACTCAGAAACCTAGATTTTAATTTTTCAAACCCCTATGCAAGGGCCCATTCGTCCTAGGGTGAATTTGTCCTTATATATGTCATTTTTTGAAATTCTAGTCATAAATTTGTCTTTGTCTGCTTTACATCTTGTTGTTTGTAGATCTCAGCTTCAATTTTTGGAATTATGATTTTCTAAAATTGTTTGAATTCAACTTAATTGGTCAAAAAAAGTGCATAGTTCAAACATAAAATTTACATTCAAAAGAT
Organism: Sequoiadendron giganteum; assembly: GCA_007115665.2. Lineage (NCBI taxonomy): Eukaryota > Viridiplantae > Streptophyta > Pinopsida > Cupressales > Cupressaceae > Sequoiadendron > Sequoiadendron giganteum. The sequence goes on from CM021102.1 coordinate 461,339,235, forward strand.
ATCATTTTCAAGTTCTTACATTTTATAATTACTCAATTATCATTTCAGATCTGAAAAATTTACATCAAAATTCATAACTTGGAGATGTGTTTTGGTAACATATGGATGAATTTAAGATCCTTGGTTGATGTCTCAAGTTGTATATTTTGAGATAATCCTAATGCAATTGATAAAACTCATGAATCTTCACCTCCTAATGCATGTCCCCATGAGGTGGACATCTTAGGCCAAGATGAAGATAACATGCAATAATTCATACTAGACTCCCTACGTAACCTTGAGAATAATGGATCCTTTTATCCATCCATGCAACAACTAACACCTCATATCATCCCATCATTTGATATGTTCAACCTTTTGCATATCGCAATTGAAACACAAAACAAGCCTCAATAATCAATCATGAAAGAACTTGTTAATAAGGACAATAGTGATATTTTTCTATCCTATGCTCATCAAGTTGCTAATACACCCATCAACTTAAAAGAGAGTTATGGTCAAGGCTTCAAAATATTAAGAAAACAAGGATGTGACATAACTAATATCCATCAATGGATAGAACAAAAACCATTAGAAGATACTAAGGGACTAAGATATCAAGGATCCCCTCCTCCTGCTACCTCTCCTAATGGGAAAGGTATTATATTTCACAATATTGTTTCGCATCACCAATTAAGGCCTCAGTAGAATAATCAAGTAACCTTAGATCTTCCACCTCAACAAGTTTCCCAATCAAGTAAGAAACCCAAGCCTTGTGAACTCGGGAATTTGAAATTTCCTTGTCCCATGTCCAAGAAGGAAAGAGCCTTACACACACTCTTTAACCAAGGAATCATAACATTACCACCTATCAAAGAAGATCAAAAAGGAAAAAACACAAATATGTTTCATTGTCAATATTATAGAAATTTTGACCATATTTGCACTGATTTCCACTGATAATTTTTGCAAGAATGCATTTGATATTGGAACACACAAACGGTTTTGAGTTGACCAAAATTGAGAAAGGTTGGTTTGAAGGGATTTGATATCCACCAGTAGGTCCAAAAAAAGCATTCCTATGCACCACAAGCTCCTAGAATGACTTCACTTCAAAGTTTGACAAGTTTTGGCTTTTAGGGCTCTTCAAAGACTAACTAGAAAGATCACCCTAGAATAATTGAGTGTGGCAAAAAAAAGATAACTTCCCTAGTATTTACCCACCTATGCCAATGTGTCCACACTACCCATTTGTCAAAATTACTTAAAATTTTATCTTTTCCTTTTTTGCTATTAAGATTCTTTATAAACTACCATAGAAAGAGAACCCCAAAATGGTTGGGTTACTTGGGAAATAAAAAGAGACCTTCCCTAGTATCTAATTTTCTTCCTTGACATGTCCATGTTGCCCATTTGTCAAAAATACTAAAAATTTAACAATTTTGTTTTTTTTGCTCTTACAACACTTTTAAGACTACCCTGAATTAGTGCACTCTAGAATCATCGGGGGAAATGGGAAAGAAAAGGAGGACTTTCATAGAATTTACCTACCCAACTTGATGTTTTGGTATAGTTGGCTTCACTCCATGATGCACAAAACAAAAAAAAATGATTCTTTCCATTTTTGCATTGTTTTCCACTTACAATTTTTGCAAGAATGCATTTGACATTGGAACACACAAATGGTGTTGAGTTGACCCAAAATAAGAGATTTTGGTTTGAATGGATTTGATATCCACCTGTAGGTATGGACAAATCATTTCTACATGCCACAAGCTTCTAGAATGACTTCGTCAAAGTTTGACAATTTTTGGCTTTTAGGGTTCTTTAGAGACTACCCCGAAAAGAGAACCCTAGTATAATCGAGTGACTTGGGCAATGAAAAGAGACCTTCCCTAGTATTTATGTGCCTACCTCGATGTGTCCACTCTATCCATTTTTCAAAATTACTAAATTTTTTATAATTTTTACATTTTTCAATATTCATGTTTAATTTTAACCATTGTTGAGTCAAAAATAGGTTCGAGTTTATGTTTCTTAACAATTCTTAAAAAATGTAGGTATTTTTGGTGGAAAATATCATTGCATCAAGAATTGATTAAAAAAGAGATAACATTTTTCTTCAACATTGAGGACACATTCAATGTAATTCATAAGGAATTATCTTCATATACTTTTATCTCTTGATTTATAATCTTGCATTTGATTTCAAAAAATGATTAGTTGTGTAGACACCTGAATTTGGACACTTACATTGGTCCAAATTTATCCTTTTTCATCTAAACATCCTTTTGATTGCGTTAATTAGGTAAAATATCACTATTATCTAATTAATACCCTTAATTCTTCTAAATCCTTAAGGTATTCAATTAATAATTAAATACCTTACCCTTTTTTCTCCTTTTCACCAAATGAATTAAATAAATATGAAATTTATTTAATTCCTCACATGTCACATCATTTTTCTTAATCTTAATCCATCCTCTAATCTCATCATTAGAGATGCGCACATGTCTAATCCTTGATTAAGACATGTCACATCCTCCAACTTTTGCAAGTTGGCTTCTAATCCTCCTTATTAACCACTAATTATCTTCTAATTACTTATCAGTTAAGCCTAATCAGTACCTTGGTCAACTCTCCCCATCTCCCAAAAATAATTTAATTATTTTTTATTCATCCAAGGCTCCTCTCTTCTCCATGTGAATTTTTAATTCACTTTTATTCTTCCAAGGAATCTTCTCTTCCCCATGCAAAATTTAACTTGTCACATCACATGTGCCAAAGTCTTCTAGAATCTTTGACTTGTCACATCACTCACATGTGGCAAGTTCCCACCCTTTTGGGAACCTTGTCTTATCCAAGTACTAGATTCTTCCAATCATATGAATTTTTAATTTTTTTATTCACCCAATATTCTCCCCTTCCCTATGTGATCATTGAGAGGTCACATCATCCATTTCCCAAGGTACTTGTCTTTCATCCACATCATGTACCTTCCTTCCACCTCACTTACACATCATCTCATCCTTGACCATCTCACATTCCACATGTCAAGATGTGAGAGCTTGTGAGTCCTCAACACACCATAGCCCACCATCTTGGCCTTGTTGGTTTAATCTCAACCATTGAATTCTCTAGAGAATTCAAACCCATCTATAAATACCCCCTCTTTTCTCTCATTTAGAAAAATTATGCATTTGATACCAAACCCTTGCTACTTTGTTATTTGAACATTTTGCCTTTAATCATAGCACTTGAATCCACCATTATCACACTCTCAATCATCTTGCATCTTTAATCTCATAGCCATCCAAGGAGCACACAAAATTTCAAATATCAAGGGCCAACCAAGGGATTTCTAAAGCAAAGAAGGTATAATCATTTATCTTTTATTTCATCTTATTTCTTTGCATTATCATTCCTTAGGTTAATATTGAGGTGTATCTTTTGTGTTCTTTCATTATTGTAAATTAGTTATATTTGCATCTTTAGAATATGATAGACATTTAGGGATCACATTTTTGGCATGCCTGGTGGGAGCCACAAATGGGTCCCTTTATTTCACGTTTGATGTTGTTGAGTTGTTTGCAGGTCCAGGTCGCAGAGGGGTAGATTTTCCTCGTAGAGGGGCAGACTTGCCCTCCAGTGTGTTGTAGAGGGGTGGACTTGCCCTCCAGTCTATTGCAGAGGAGCGAATTTTCCCTCCTGGTTCACTATTTTGACTATAGAGGGTGGATTTGCCCTCCTGGTTCACTGTTTTGACTATAGAGGGGCGGATTTGTCCCCTTGGTTCATTTTTTTGACTGCAGAGGGGCGGATTTGACCCCCTGGTTCACTGTTTTGACTGTAGAGGGGTGGATTTTCCTTGCTGGTTCATTGTTTTGACTGTAGAGGAGCGGATTTTTCCTAGACAACACATTTTGGAAGGTAAAAATAGGCATTTTAGCTTCGTTTTTGTCTCATTTTTTTGTTGTTTTGAGGTTCTAACCCCCTAACCTTGTTTGTTTGAGGGTATAACTGGATTTCTTGCTAATATTTGCCCTACTCTTCACATTGTTTTCAGACATTTCTACTATAGAGGGGCAGATTTTCCCTATTGGTTCACAGTTTTCTAAGATTTTTGTTGCAAAGGGGCAGATTTTCCCTACTGTTTCACTATTTTCTAACATCTTCACTGCAAAGGGGCAGATTTTCCCTCTTGGTTCAGTGTTTTGATTGTAGAGGGGCGAATATGCCCTCCTAGTTCACTGTTTTGACTGCAGAGGGGCGGATTTTCCCTCTTGGTTCACTGTTTTGACTGTAGAGGGGCAAATTTTCCCTCCCGGTTCACTGTTTTGATTGCAGAGGGGTGGATTTTCCCTAAACAACACGTTTTGGAAGGTAAAAATGAGCATTTTAGCTTCGTTTTTGCCTCAATTTTTTGTTGTTTTGATGTTCTAACACCCTAACCTTATTTGTTTGAGGGTATAATTGGATTTCTTGTTAATATTTTCCCTTTTCTTCACACTATTTTCTAACATTTTTACTGTAGAGGGGTGGATTTTCCCTAAACAACACGTTTTGGAAGGTTAAAATGGGCATTTTAGCTTTGTTTTTGCCTCTATTTTTTCCTATTTTGAGGTTCTAACCCCTAACCTTGTTTGTTTGAGGGTATAGTTGGATTTCTTGTTAATATTTCCCTGTTCTTCACACTATTTTCTAACATTTTTACTGCAGAGGGGCGGATTTGCCCTAAACAACACGTTTTGGAAGGTGAAAATAAGCATTTTAGCTTCATTTTTGTCTTAGTTTTTTTTTGTTTTAAGGTTCTAACCCCCTAACCTTGTTTGTTTGTTGGTATAGTTGGATTTATTGCTAATATTTGGCAGCATACTTTCGTAATCAACAAAGAATGAAGGATAAAACAACTAACATTTGCTTGCAGGGCCATCCGCTTGTTCAAATTTTAAAATGTTTCCTTGTTATTTTCATCTAGGCACATAGCTTAATCAGGGGAAAGTAAAATTTATTGCTTGTTTTCTCTATTTTTGTTTCACCCAAGGGGGCACTAGTTTTTTTTCGCTTTCCCCTTGCACTTCGTGTGATCCTAGGGAGTAGTTGGAAACGGTTAGTGCCTTCTTTTTAGAGAGACCTGCTTGGGGATTTCATCACCCCAAGGGACGATCCCAACCATGTGTACTTATGAGGTATAAAAAGGGGGGAGAGCCAAAGCTATACCCTAATCCATTCATGTCGTGTCTGGCAGAGCATCGAAGCTAGGGTGATACCTAGATAGACATGAAGAGTTGGTCTAAGCCCTTTGGTATCTTGTTGGGGTTCCCGACTCATGCTTGTGATGGGTTGGTGTTCACATTTTGGGTGTCACGTACTGAGAGTATATTAAGGACTCCCTAGAAGCCTTGCATATCCTAGATTAAGACCTTTTGGCCATACCCTTAACACAAAATCATAGGATTGTGCTTGTCTAAAGTGTCTTTTTGTGAGAAACCAGTAATTTTTTGATAAGTCAACCTCATTATTGTCATTTCAAAGTCCTTTCCATAATCATTCTCATCCAAACCAAGTCCTTTTTTTCCATAGAGGGGTAGATTTGCCCTGTTGTTTACACTTTTTTCTGATATTTGACTATAGAGGGGCAGATTTTCCCTCCTAGTTCACTGTTTTGATTGTAGAGGGGTGGATTTGGCCTCTTGGTTCACTATTTTAATTGTAGAGGGCCGGATTTTCCCTCCTGGTTCACTATTTTGACTACAAAGGGGCGGATTTTCCCTCTTGGTTCATTATTTTGACTATAGAGGGGCAGATACACCCTCCTGAACAGATAATTTCACCCCGTTTGACCATTTTAAGCCTCTGTTTGATCGTTTAACCATTCCAAACATCCATTTAACCCTTCTAAACATTCGTTTGACCATTTCAAGCCTCCATTTAACCTTTCTAAACTTTTGTTTCTCATTCACATTATTCATTTCACAACTAGGGGAACTTGTTTCACCATTTCACTACATGTGACCTAAACATTTGTAATTTCCAAAAAGATCACTTTGACATCACCTCCCATCATATAAAAACCATCAAGATGTCTTTAGTTTCCATTCTTCATCATCTTTCAATACAAAATCCCTTAAACCTTGTTTTAGGAGTTATCTCCCAAATTGACCAAGGCTTTAAGTTTGATCATTATCCTACATATCAATCATTGTCTTCAACCTAATCAATTCACTTCTATCCTAAGGTGGATTTGTGTTGAAATTCAACATCATTGGCCTAAACCAATCCCCTTCCTTCTCAAGGTGGATTCGATGCCATGATCATTGGTTCAGTCCTTCAATCCAATCAACCAACCTATTAAGTCACCTAGGGTGATTTCCAAATTGGGTTTAGGAACCTTTCCATCAACCAATCCCAATTCATCATCCAATCCAAAAAAACTTATCCTATCATAGCCTTTGATTCAATCCCAATCTAAGCTCCAATCCAATTCTAATCTAAGCGATAATCCCATCATCCTAATCTGAGCTTTTATTCAATCCCAATCTAAGCTTTCATCCAATCCCCATATGAGTTTCCAATCCATCCTAGTTCTCTATCCATCATATATTCTTTCCTGCTAATCTGTATCCATCATGAATCTTTATCCCCCTCTCACGCGACCAATAATAGTAGTCAAGGGGAATCCTAACTACGTTGATGACGATAATGAAAATCTTGTTGATCACGAAGATTTTTATATAGATCCCCTTGACCCTATCATTGCTAGCAAGCTCTCTCCAACCGCCACCCAAAATCCAACTACTCCTTCGAACTATCCCACCATTCCTTCATTTGCATCTACTAGTAGTCCTTATGCTACCCTTGACAAGGGATATCCAACATCCTCACCATCAACAAATTCATCATATCCCCCTCTCAACCTCTATCATATCCAACATCCACATCCTCTTATCCTCATCACCATCAACAATCCCAATATCTCTACTTTAATCACCCATCCTAATCCAACACTCACACATTCCTATGACAATCCCCCATCCCAATACTCCTTATCTTAATCCACCATCTCAATCCCCTTATCCTAATCCATCATCCCTATCCTTCTATGCCAACTCACCATACATGTCTTCCTATGGTGGTCCACCACCTCAATCTTCCTGTTCTAATCCAACATCCACACCTTCCTATCACAATCCCCCATCCCAATACCCTTACATTAATTCCACATCTCCCCATTCTGATCCTTCATCCACATCTTCCTACTATCACTTGACATCCCAATCTTCCCAATCTAATCCAACATCCACATCCTTCTACATCACTCCCCCTTTCACCACATTATATCTTAATCCTCCATCTAAACATAACCCACCTAGTCCTCCAACCACTCCTAGTCCTCCATCTAGTCCCATCCACTCATCTAATCATAATCCTCCATCTCCTCCTAGTTCTACATCTAATCCTCATCCACCCATCTACTCATCTAATCCTCCAATCCCTAAACCTAATCCTCCATTCATCCATAATCCTCCATCCATTCCCATCACTCTACCTAATCCTACATCCCTTCCTCATGACAAAAGAGACACCATGCCCTCCCACTCTATCATGTATTGTCACTAGTGATGAGGCCCTCCTCCATCCTACACCTATCCCTCCCATCACCATTACTGACACCATCCAAATGGTTGAGATGGTCAAACCCATCGAATCCATTAAATCCCCATCTTCTACTAGTAGATCCACCCAATCCATTGAAGACATCCAATCCCCTCCTTCCAGTCCTAATATTCACAAACTTCAATCCCATGACCTTCATGAATCATCCATCCTCCTATCTCCCCCAATTGAGGAGTCCCTCCAACACTCTTCCATCATCATATATCCCACACAAGATGAGTCATTCCAAGAGCTTGATCCAAAGCATACAAGCATATCCCCTCCTCCAAATCAAGATCCTTCAATCCCATCTACTCCATCTCAAGAACATAGTCTTTTGTCCATTTCATTTCATGATCCTATCCTCACATCCACCCCATCTCAATATCACACTATCTCATCCACTCCATCCCATGATCCCCTTTGCATTCATGATCCAATCACTCCATCTCATGAGCCCTTATCACCCACTTCCATAAATCCATATCCTATCATACTCCTTAATTCCTCTCACAATCCCTTATCACCTCCTCCTCCCAATCAGGATATTTCTCTCCCTTCATCTCCATTGCATGATCCTCCATCATTGTTTGCCATCCCAACACCACTTTTTTATCGCCTTGGTAACATTACATGCATCCATGGTGGTCTTCTTGTGGAAGAAAAAAAAATTATAGGCACCACCTTTCCTCCTCCACCTCCTCACGGACTCACATCATGCCTCCAACAAAATAAATATCCTACCTTAGAACAAATTCTCACGAACATGAACTATCAAGGAAAAGGTTTAGGCCTTCATGAGAAAGGTAGTTTAGAGCCCATCCAAGTCAAAGAAAATCCAGACACACATGGTCTTGGATATATCCCCCAAGACTCGTACTCCAAAGATGTTGGTACAACCTCCATACATCCTAAACGATCCTCTTCTAAAGGATCAAGAGGTACTTCCCATCATTCTACGAAAAAATACATAACCATCCCCCCTCCCCCATCATATGCCCTCACAACAACCATCCATCTTCCTCCTTCATCCTCTAAATCCATTTTGGGTCCTTATGTCCCTCCACCAACCTTCATACATTCTCCCTATACACAGTCTATTTTGAGTCCTTATATCCCAAAATTACCCCCTCCATCCTATCCTATCCCTAACACGCATAATAAATTTCTAACTTCATAACTCCTAATTAGGATCAATACAGACACCCCTCCATGTATTCTATCTCGTGTCTTTCATCCACATGTCCTCATCAAAAGCCTACCTCTATCCTTCCATCCATCATCTCCTACCCATCCCATTGCTACTAAAAGCACTTTGGATGCCAAAGAAAAAAATTATAAATCCAAATGTCCACATGAATCTAAATCTCCTCATGTCCCCTTCAAAAGACATGTTGAAGAAAAGAAAAATCAAGTCCAAAATCCAAATCAATCCAAAAGGCGACAAAGTCCCACCAAAGCAAAAATCAAAACCATGTGGATCCCAAAGAAAAAAGATGTCATACCTTCAAATGTAAAATCCATAACAACATACAAAGTTGCTAGTCCACCACAAAATCATTCACCTCCTCCATCTCATAAATTTATTTTAGCCCCCTACATCCCAAAATTCACTATCCCAACTCCTCCATTATCACCACACTCTCCATCCATTCATCCACCTATCTTTTCGCATCCACCATCACATGTGCCAATGTTGGTCCTGAAAATAGTCCCCCATCACACATTCACTCCATCATTCCATCCATATCCTTTCTAGAATCCCATCCATTATCCCACATATCTACCCCATCAAATCCATTTAATCCATCCTCTTGCATAATCTATCCCTGCTAATAAGGTTGTACCAACATCCGAATAGTTTCTAGAAACATGGGATCTTATTACCTCATATGGAACTTGATGCTTGCATCCTTCATCCCTCTCCTTATCAACTATCCTCTAAATCCACATATCCATATCCCTATCTTTATCCATCTTTATCCATATCCTAGTCCAAAAAGTCAGAAAAAATACAAAAAAAAAATCAAAAAGACAAAAAGACAAAAAAATAGTAAAGAGAAAATCATCCATCTAATGGTGAAAACTTGGAAAACAAGCGCCTTGGATATGTACCATGATGAAAACTTGGCAAACAGGCATCATGCGCAAATCCATCATCTAGTCTACTTCCACGATTGGGGGCAACATCCACTTGCGCATTCCTTCCCTCCATCTCCTACATCTTCATATCTTTAGCATCATATCCATCCTATCCCATTTATCCTAGTCCCTCCCTCTTCCTTGTGATCTTGATAATGACAGGGGAAAACCTATATACATTCTTTGGACCCCTCTTGGCATATATTCCCCTCATCCATACACCATCATATTCGTTATCCACCTCTCTCTATCTTCCATTGTCCATGCATCCTATCTACCTCTATCTATCTTGCATTATCCATGCATCCTATCCACCTCTATCTATCTTCCATTGTACCTACATCATATCAACCTCTCTCTATCTTCTATTGTCCATGCATCCTATCCACCTCTATCTATCTTCCATTTCCCATCTCACTCCCTTATCCACCCATCCTACTATCCCTCTTGCCTCGTCATGCATGAAGCATCTAGAGTGGGGGCATCTCCTTATTTGTGATTGGGTCCTTGGAGACATCATCCATCCATTCCTCCAGGTAATCCTCTCCGTCTCCCCATCCTTCCCATCCTTACCTCCCCATCCATTTATCCATCTAGTCATCTCTTCCATCTACCAAATCCTTATCTTCATATACTCTCATCCACTAGTCGTTTTTCATCCTTTCATCCTTATCTACCCATCCCTCTATCTAAGCATCCCACCCATTTGCCTATCCTTATAACCCATTCCATCCTTCCAAATCCTTATCCCTCTATCCTCATAGCCTAGCATCTTTCTATCTCCCCATCTTTATCCCTCCATCCATTTACCTATATTTTCCTCCTATCTCCTAATCCCTTTCCATTGGTATATAGCTATTAGCTAACCACCATGCAATCCAATGCCATACATTACACTATCATCACTCCTATCTATTTCTAACATTTGTCTCATATTCTATCACTTTTCATCATCCCTCTACTGATCGCTTCCTCCTCTCGCTTCCTCCTCTCACTTCCTCTTTTGATGATTTAGATAACTATCCCATCCCCGAGATTCACATAATACATATCTTACACATTTCAACCATCCCATCTACATGACCTATCCTAGCTCATCATATTGGCTCCATCCTTTTATCCATTTATCATGGTCATCTCATCATCCCTTATCCATTTTTTTTTATTGGTCTCGTTCTGAACTATGTTGCACCTGCACTTTCACATAGGAAAGGTCGATCATTTGATCCGCCCCTGAGGCTCTATCTTTTTTCTGTCATGTCATCTTCCATCATTTGTCTTTGGTCTTGTGTCGAAATATGTTTCCCTTGTGCTTTCACATAGGCAAGATCGCTCCTTTGGTTTTTCCCCTGGGCATTGGTCTTTCATGTCTTTCACCATCCATCATTGGTCACCCTTGTCCTCTTTCCACTTTTATCGAACTACGAGGGCTCTGCGCTTTCACATAGGCAAGGTTGATCTTTGATCAACCCTCGAGCCCCTAGGTCTTTATGGTGCGTCAGTCTTGTGTCCCCTCGGTCTTTAGGGTGTGTTAGTTCTCTTGTCTTGTCGTGTCATCAAGTATGTCCCTATCCTAGATGGTGCTTACAAACAAGATCCACTTGTAACATCAGATCCAATTGGTTTTGAATATCATGTGTCATATTGATCTTTTAGTTTAATATCCATCATCGGTCTCAATAGGATGTATCCTTCCTAACATACCTCATCAACCTCATCCATCCTCTTGATCCTATGTCAAAGGACGTTTGAAATTAATTGTGATATTTTTATTCTTTTGGCTTTTGTTTATCATTTGAGCTCCCTATCATCACTTGTCATGGTCACCTTGCTCCATCATATCATGGTGTGCTTTGACTTGTAAACAAAGGGGTGTATATTGATATCTTTTCTATTTTTGTCTTCTTGGTTGTCCCATGTGGTACCCACCAAGATCCCCGAGGTCTTTTGTTATGTTGGGGCATCCTTTTGTGCTTGTGGTTATTCCAATACTTGGCTGGACCAAGGTCTTCATGACTTTAGGGTATTGGAATAGCCTTCTTGTTTGTTGTGTTTGTTTTATGCATTGGACATTAATCTGCCTTGGTTCTTCATACCCTGGCACTTGGTGTCTTATGCTATAGCAAATTAGTGCTCTAAGGATGGAAAATTGCATTAGGATTGTATTTCATTTTCCATTCCATCATCTTGCATGTCTCCCCCATCCTCATCCATTCAAATAATATAATCACACTCTTGGTCTTGTTTCTAACCTTGTTACAAGCCTTTATCCAATCATCATCATCATCATCATTATCATCCGTGGGATGTATCCTTCCCTATCCTTGTGTTGTTTTGGGATGTATCCTTCCCTCATCAACAACACTCTCATCAGGATGAATCCTTCCCTATCCTTTGGTGTTTTTTGGGGATGCATCCTTCCCTCGTTAACAAAACTCATCCTCATCAAGATGTATCCTTCCCTATCCTTGTGTTTTTCTGGGATATATCATTCCCTCATCCACAACACTCCATCACCCATCTGCCCAACTTGGCTTGTATTTTGATTGGGGCAATATCATATTTTTCCTGGAATCCATTTGTGCTCACCTTTATCTCCCATTTATTATCATCCTTTCTCATCCATCATTTTGCATTATCTTCCCCGTCTACCCTTTCATCCTCTCATCCATTTCGAAAGAACACCCATGTTCTCTTGAACCCGCAAGTCCTCTCAAGGGGGAATCCTCATCCCTAATCTTCATCTTCATTCCCATCATCTTTCTTCCTAGTCACTTTGTCGATGATTGGGGCATCTTTTCCAATCTAACTGTCTTCTTATGGGTTCTATATTTAATATTCTTTGAAATAATGCTACTTCGTAACACCATCTCAAAGAGGGGAAAAATGTAGACACCTAAATTTGGACACTTACATTGGTCCAAATTTATCCCTTTTCGTGTAAACATCCTTTTGATTGCGTTGATTAGGTAATGTCACTATTATCTAATTAATACCCTTAATTCTTCTAAATCCCTAAGGTATTCAATTAATAATTAAATACCTTACCCTTTATTCTCCTTTTCACCAAATGAATTAAATAAATATAAAATTTATTTAATTCCTCACATGTCACATCCTTTTCCTTAATCTTAATCCATCCTCTAATCTCATCATTAGAGATGTGCAAATGTCTAATCCTTGATTAAGACATGTCACATCCTCCAACTTTTGCAAGTTGGCTTCCAATCCTCCTTAACCACTAATTATCACCTAATTACTGATCAGTTAAGCCTAATTAGTACCTTGGTCAACTCTCCCCATCCCTCAAGGAATTTTTAATTCTTTTTTATTCATCCAAGGCGCCTCTCTTCCCCATGTGAATTTTTAATTCACTTTTATTCCTCCAAGGAATCTTCTCTTCCCCATGTGAAATTCTAGAACCTTTGACTTATCACATCACATGTGCCAAAGTCTTCTAGAATCTTTGACTTGTCACATCACTCACAAGTGGAAATTTCCCACCTTTTTGGGAACCTTGTTTTATCCACTAGATTCTTCCAATCTTGTGAATTTTTAATTCTTTTATTCACCCAATATTTTCCTCTTCCCTATGTGATCATTGAGAGGTCACATCATCCCTTTCCCAAGGTACTTGTCCTTCATCCACATCATGTACCTCCTTCTACCTAACTTACACATCATCTCATCCTTGGCCTTCTCACATTCCACATGTCAATATGTGAGGGCTTGTGAGTCCTCAACTCACCCTAGCCCTCCATCTTGGCCTTAATCTTAACCGTTGAATTCTCTATAGAATTCAAATCAATCTATAAATACCCCCTCTTTTCTCTCATTTAGGAACCTTATGCATTTGATACCAAACCCTTGCTACTTTTTGATTTGAACATTTTGCCTTCATCATAGAACTTGAATCCACCATTATCACACTTTCAATCATCTTGCATCTTTAATCTCATAGCCATCCAAGGAGCACACAAACTTTCAAACATCAAGGGCAAACCAAGGGATTTCTACAAAAAAGAAGGTATAATCATTTATCTTGTATTTCATCTAATTTATTTGCATTATCATTCCTTAGGGTAATCTTGAGGTGTATCTTTGTGTTCTTCCATTATTGCAAATTAGCTAGATTTGCATCTTTAGAATAGGATAGACATTTAGGGATCACAGGTTGAATTTGTTGTTCATGAATTGTTTATAATCCATAATTCTCATATATATATATATATATATGTAGGTATTTCTCAACACAAGATTTGATTAGGACATGAGGTTCAATGTAAATGAATCCAAAATTGGAGTTCATGTTGCTTTCATTGTTCAATTACTTTTACTCATTTTTTTAAATTTTTTAACAATTTTTGTAATATTGTAATGCAAGTGTCTTTGATAGTAGCAATGATTTGAGATGTACGTTACAAAGTGAGGATATTAGGGACACATATTATTTGTGTATCTAGGAGAGCTTGATAGCAATATGCATTGATGTATTTGTACATGAGTATATTGATAAAATTATGTGGGCATTATTAGTTGTGTTGATGATTATGATGGTTAAAAGATGATATAAGATATATTTGTACATGAGGACATGAAAAATATGATATAATTGAGATTTATTGGTTATATTTATGGTAGAATGTATGCAAAATATGATGATTATGAAAGTTGTGTGTATGTTAAAAAATGTTACATGTATGTGTAATCACCATCAAGTGTGTCAAACGTGTGCAAATAATGATGATTATAATGAAAATATGCATAGACTAAAAAATATTATGCATATGCACCTACTTATGTATTTTCATGAATGTCACATGTATATATTTTCACATCAAAATCACCCACACATTCTTACATTGGTCCATGTTGGCACCTATTTAATAGTCAAGAAATGGTGAATATTTTGGACTTGTCTATGAATGAACTCTTGAATGTAATGCATGCAAACCTTAATGTGTGCACATGGTTCACTTATGATGGAGTTTTTCTAGTATATTAATGTAGCACTTTCATTGTTATAAAATATAATAGATGGCTTACATAATTGGAAGAAAGAGAATGACACCTTGAATCTTATTTGGCCAACATATACCTAACTAGAAGCTAGTGAGAAACTATAACTAGAAGTAGACTTACAATCAAGTAAATCAATTGGTCCATCAAAATTAGTGCATCCAATCAAATCAATATCAACCCCTATTGCATAGAGAATCCCAAAACTATGAGTTCCTTTAGTATAGTGGAGAAACTAGTATTTTTCCTTCTATTTTAGTTCACAAGGTTCCTACATAACTAGAGATCATGCCAATGACATAAAATTCCAAGCTTGGAGTGAATCAAATAATTGAGGTTGTCAACAATATATGAATATATAGTAGCATCAACTAATGGTGAATCTAACATCTCACCTAAATTTTGAGTTTAGATAGAAATGGAGTTAGAGTAGGTTTGTGGTTCACCATATGCAATTGTGAGAGAAAATCAAGTGTATTTTTGGACTATACAAGGTAGATCTTGGATGTAAAGTGATAGAGATTAATCCCACAAAAAAAATAAAATCAATTTATTCATCAAAAAATTATCATGTATAATAATTTTCACTATCACAATTGAGGATGATGAACTCATTGTGATCACTAAGTCATCAACATAAAAAACTAGGAATATGAGAGACTCATCCTATTACAAGGTGTAAATTTTATATTATAATGACATAAAGTGAATTCAAATAAGAGAAATAAATATTCCATCTTGGGATGCCAAGTCATGTTTATAGTTGCAAGGGACATTCTTGTGACCACAATCTTGATCCTTTTAATTGTATAAGAAAAATAAAACATTTAGCTAACTAGCCCATCTCACACTTTGCTACCAAGCCAACTTTGCACAAATGTTCATAATTTATTGTTACATTTTTATAATGATTTGAGATGTGGATGAATGCATTGATGATATGCAAAATGTGATGAGTTTTCTTTTGCTTCATGGAGAGAATAAGTGTAGCAATCCTTATTAATGTAGAAAATAGACATGATGCACTAGGGTATTAATGACCAAGGAGACTTTTTATCTATTGTGTGGACTTTGACTCCACAAAAAATGAGTACTCTTGCTCATACTAGACATACAAAAACCTTGCTAGAGTGTATGGGTGAGAAGTTCAGAGTGTTTCAGACCAATGCACAAAGAGGTATGAGGAACCTAACATGCAACAATCAAATGAGTTACCCAAAATGACTTCCACATACACAAGGTAATTATTCGATATGGTAGTATTGCAAAAAATATCCAACAAATAGAGCATACAAAATCGATGATCAATGCCCCATTCCTTCCTCTCTAACTTCTTATGAAAATCCTCAAGAGATCCTGGGAATGACCTAGACAATAAGATAAATCACAAGATAAGACCAAAATAGATAAACAATGTTGTAGTATCACTTGCCATAGATGTTTTGATGTTTCAAGATATTGTGCATCGATAATGTCTATTGTAGGAATGATTTATTCTTTAAGACATATGTTAGGATGTTGATGATGATTTTAATAGGTAGGTGGGTAGTGATCAAGTCTTTATGATTTTTTTCCTAGATGTTTTAGATTTTATTGTTTGCTTTACTTGTTGATTGCTTTGTCAAAGGGTGAAGGTGATAATTTTTTAATTATGGATGAAGATTTTATTATGGATAGGCGATGGCAGAGATAGGATTTTTGAGATTTTTTGGATGTTTTTATACTTTTGAGGTTATTTGAGGTTGTTTTTGATATTTCTTGGATATTTATATTTTTTTTGGTATTTTGAGATATTTGGAGACCAAAAGGGAACCTAAGGGGAATGGCCTAGTGCCTCAAGGGCTCATCAATTGATGGCATTTCCTATGTTATACACGCAAAGACATTGTTGTTCACTTTACTAGACTCAAAGTGTCTCGTATGAAGATGACCAATGATATTTTTAGTATTTTGAGGATTTACAATTTTTTCATATTTTGATAGTTATTTAGATTTTTTGGAGTTTGATGGCTTTTTGGATTTTTTTGGATTTTGATGTTTACGTGAATGATGGGATGAAAAAGGATCCATTTCATTTACCAGTTTTAGGAGGTTGGCCCTAGTTTGGAACAAGATTTCATTTATTATGGATACGTGGATAAAGAAAATGGTGGATAGAGAAGGTGTAGAAAAGCTCAACACTGAATCAATTATCAAAACCCAATTTTTAGGCCAGGTGAACACCATTCTTCCCTTCTCACATTTTCTTGAAAATTATTTTTTCCATTTCTATTATCATAATATTCTGCATTTCAAGTATTAGCTCATGCAATTTAGTTAGTTAATGCATTCAAAATTATCTCCCAAAAGTTTCAATCAGTCATTTTTTGTCATAAGAAAACAACATACCTCCCTAATAGGGTTGACTCATCTCAAGGTTGATATTCAATCCTATCCTTAGGAGATCTCTTTTTCTAATGAAATTAGGGAAAATGGTAGTTTTATTAGTTCCATTTTGGTGAACTCTAGAGACTTCCCCCTTTTTCATCATTTCATTTTGATGAACCTGACATTGCACATCATAAATTCTAATTTGGAAGTCTTTAAAACCTTAGATCTAGGATTTGGATTAGTTAGTCTTGCATCTCATATAGGGTTTCATAATTGTATTTTGTATCATTCAAAATTACATTTTCCATCATCTAAAATATCATAAATCCAAAAATATTGCATACATATTGCATTCATATGGCATAGTAGTTTTCATATTAGTGTTCTTCAATCATTTACATTAGAAAATTCAACCAAAATTGCATAAAAAAAGTTGTCATTTTTCTTTTTGTTTGTGATCAAGTTGCATTTGCATCTAATCATTAAAACATACAAATTTGTATCTAAAATAATTTGTTTGCAACTTGAAACAAAGACCTTAAACACTAACTCAGAAAATCAGACTTTAAATTTTCAAATCCCTATGCATAGAACCATTCTCCTTTAGGGTGAATCTATCCTTGTATAGGTCATTTTCCAAATTTTTGGGAATTAAAATGTCTTTATCTACTTTATTTCTTGTTGTTTATAGATCTCAATTTCAGTTTCTAGAATTGCAGTATGGTCAACATAATTGACATTCAACCTCATAAGGGCCAAACCAAAATGTCTCTTAACATTGCTTTCTCATAAAATGACATAATTAAGCATGCACCTGATGGTCCTCTTTACATAGCTAGAAGAATCAATGGAAAGCCTACTAATGGGATATTAATTGATCCTATGTGTGTAGAGAATTTGATCATCGAGGAATTCTTGTATGTGCAGGAAATTTACCAAGACTCTTATGAACAATCAAAAACATGGATCAAAACAAAAAATGGTTTTTCTTGCCCTACGATAGGTTTGATCACTGTCCCATTAAAATTTGGACCGAAGTAATTAGATGTCTCATTCTCCATCATCCCATTGTTGGACCAATTTTGTGTGGAGCTAGGTTATCCATAGCTACACTTCATAGATGTCATCTTATTGGTAGTGCATAAATGCTTAAAATTTTCATTTGGCAATGAAATTTTCACTATGCATCATAGTTGTTTTAATCCTTTGTATTCTCATGGGAATTTATCATTGTATTTCTTTTGGCCCGAACCCATGGAACCTATTAAGCCTCGTGAGGACTTATTTTTACATCTTACCAAAATTTCAAGGCAAAATACACAACAAAATTATCTCTTAGAAATATTCCTAAATCCATGATTGAACCTCCTATCATTTATGAAAATATGATTAAAACAAGAATCTTCCAAGTAACCAAGACAAATCAGCCATGATTTCTCCACCTATATCCTACAAGATACCAAGAGATAACCATACAATTCCCATTGTGCCTCCTAAGATAGAACTATTGGGAGTTGAGATGGTCGTTATTCCCAAAAGGATGATGTGTCAAGAATTTGCTACCATCCCAGATTAAGGATCCATGAGAGGTTGTTAAACCATGTCTTGAATCACATGGTCAATGTTGACTAATGGGTGGAAGCATCGAGCTTCCAACAATCTCTCCCAAGCATGAACATGAGATTCAAACCTGTAACCCTCGCTCTGATAACACTTGTTGGGAGTTGAGCTGGTCATTATTCCCAAAAGGCCGACCTGTTAGGAATATGCTAACATCCCAGATTAAGGATCCATGGGAGGCTATTAAACCATGTCATGAATCACGTGGTAAATGTTGATTGAGGGGTGGAAGCATCGATCTTCCAAAAAAACAATTTTATAAACCTAAAGAGAAAGTGGCTGATCAACCCTCAATGGTTCCTTGCATTCCTCCCTTGTGAGAAAAAATAAATTGATGGTTGATAAACCCAATCCTACACCATCACAGCCTAAAAATTGTGCAAAAAGAAACCAAAATTCTAAAGAGCGTAGGTGTATACGTTGTGCTATTGCTCATCAATTATAAGAAAAAAAAAAAACCAACAAACCAAGACAAAAATCTAACTCAAACAAAGCATGATGATTCTCCACCTTCGCCACAACAACAAAAACATGAAACCTCTATGAACATTATCATTTGACCTTTTTTTTGATTAATTTGGATGATGGTGATGATATTGTTAAGATTGATGAGGAAGAGTATAATGAGCTAAATTTTTTATTTCCCTCTTCCATGAGCTTAAATGATAACAACCATGATGATCCTCCTAACAAGAGTGACTCACTATGTGTTGAACCTGGTGATTGTCATAGTACAACACTCATTGTTGCCCCTTTTTCTATTTATCCACCTTCCATATATGATGAACAATATTAGGATGTAGATTAATTGCTTTAGGTTGGCTTGCATGTGTCATACTAGCTTTATGTATATTCATATTATTTGTGTGATTGCATATGCATAAATTGATCCCTTGTATTGTGATGCTTGGCATGTATTTATATTTTTGAGCTTACTTTGGATGAACCTTGTCACTCCATTGGCACAAGGATACAAAGGAAGCGATTTTTTTGTGAAATTTTTCTATATGTCATAACCATTGTCCTTTCACTTGTCTTTGTTTTTCTTTTGGGGATGATACAAGGTATTGAGACATTTAGGTCTCTTCCATGTTAACCCAAAAGGCTTCTCCCTTTTTTCACTCCCTATGTGTCATTCCTCCTTTGTGTTCATTGGTCTACGAGGTATTTGAGGAATGATGACGGTTCCAAGCTCTATTATAACACTCTAGCAAAGACATATGATGAACCAAAATTTGTAGGTCCCTTATGTGTTATCTTAGGATTTCATATGGGGGGAACCCCCTTTCCATGACTTAGCTTCATTTGGAAACATATGTTTGGCATAGGGCTTTCCAAATAAGTTCTCATATATTGGCATTTATCATCTTGTACTTTAAAGTAATTTCTCACAGCATGGTGCTTAAAAATTTCTTTAAAGTGGGAGGCATTATGCCTACCACTTATTGCTTGCATAATGATATGACCCTATTCAAAGTGTGGTCTTTTCACTTCATGTGATATGTCTTCTTGGTGGTGACATTGGGTTTGATGTACTTCAAGAGTGTGACCTTTCTTGGAATATGACATTCCTCTTAGTGGTAATGCTATGGCTTGCATTCCCTAAGGTGCAAATCTTTTATCCCTTGGCTAGTTCTCTCTTGGTGGTGATATCAAGTGTGATGTTCCTTAAAGTGAGACCTTTCATGAACTAAGAAAAACCCCTTTAACTACCCTAAACTAAATCTTGGCCATGAAGCATAATACAACTTTCTTGTCAGTGGTTCCTTGTAATAAGTGTCTAGCATAATGCAATTTTAATCTAGCCTTGTGAAATCTATAACCATCTTGTGTGGCACCTTATCAAAGTTATTAGGGAGTATTAATTTTGGTATGGTTGATGTATGGGAGCCTGTATACCTAACATGACTTGCCCATCTGCCACCTCTTTATGGGTACACACCTAGTGTATATTGGAATATACTAGACCATTGTGTATTTCTCATGTATGGCCTTGGGGCTCACCTAGAGTACATCGAACTATACCAACCCTTGTGAGAATATTTTTGGACAAATAGCTTAGGCTTGATCCATACCTTTTGGAAAAATAGTCGAAGCTTGATCCACCCCCTTATTCCTCTTTGCATTAATTTTGACATTGTATGATTGTGTATCTTGTGTTGTTGTTGCATGCATATGTCTCTTTGTGCCTTTGTTGGTATGTCGTGGGATCTTTGATCTTGGGGGATAAATAATCCTCCTAGATCTTTGTCATCTTATATTTCCAATGATTGTACAATTAGACATCTCTTGACTTATTTGTTTACTTTAGTGTGAGTCTAAGCATAAATTCATACTCTCACTAAAGCGGGGGCTAAATGTAGTGTAGAAAAATGTACACCTTTCATTTTCACACTATGTTTGAATCCCCTTAATTAATTGGACTTAATTAAGCTTATAATTACCTAAATTATGCATTCCAAAGCCTTATTATTCTCATTTTTTGAATGGGAAACCTATATTAAATAATTTCCAACATTAATTTAAGCACCTTAGAAATTGTGTGTCTTGGACTTAGGTCTTAGGACCCATTCGCCCAAGGGAAAATGGGTCCCCTTTAAGCACATTAGGACCCAATTTTTAATATATTTTTGGTGGAATTTTAATTATTTAAATTCAAGTTTCAAATGTTGGCTTGTGGAATCTGATTTATGAGAAATTAGATAAACACAGGTATAAATACATAATTATTTTATCAATTCAAATTTTACAAGAGAAAATATTATTTTCAAGAGCATTGAAGAGAAACATTATTAGTCACCTACAATAATAATCAAGATCATATCATCATGTCAAAGCTCATGTGTGTTCATGTCATGCATTGGAGCTAAAATTGTGATGTAGGTTTCAAGCATTCAAGCATCAAATCAAGCAATCACTCAAGCCAATTCAAACAAGATCTAGACCTTAGAGAGATGTGTTAGACTTGAGTCCTCTAAGGGAAGCCATTAAGGGTTTGGTAAGTTGTGACATAGATTTTTTCACTTTTCAATTCCTTCAATTTATCATCATTTCAATATTAAGGTTTAATTACCAACATGGGGTTTGATTGAGGCAAACCCCCATTCACCCAAAAACAAACATTTTTTATTCTCTCTTTGTATGTGCAAATTTACAGGTGAAGGACTGAAGATTGATCAAAATATATTTTGCAAAGTTTCCAAAGTTGTCAACATTGTTGTCAAGCTATGAAAACTCACCTACAAATTTTATTTATAGCTTTACGATAGTCAAACCTAGAGAAATCATAAGCTTAGATCTAGGATTTGAGGACTACCAAATTAGATTTTGGACCCCTGCACTATGAACCATTCGCCCCAAGGTGAACCAATCCTACTATAGAGCTCAAAACCCAATTTTTAGGCCAAGTGCACACCATTCTTCCCTTCTCAGATCTACTTGCAAATTGTTTTTTCCATTTATGTTGTCATAATATTCTACATTTCAAGTATTAGGTCATGAAATTTAGTTAGTTAATGCATTTGAAATTATCTCCCAAAAGTGTCAATCATTCATTTTTGTCATAAGAAAACAAAAAACCTTCCTAATAGGTTTGACTCACCTCAAGGTTGATAGTCAATCCTATCCTTGGGAGATCTCTTTTTCTAATGAAATTATGGAAAGGGGGTGTTTTGTTAGTTCCATTTTGGTGAACACTAGAGAACTCACATTTTTCATCATTTCACCTCCTCTGATGCTTGTTCTCTTGTTCTAGAAGGGATCATAATGGATGAACCAACTAAGATAATTTCCTATATAAAAAATGACTAGAATGTAAGACTACAAATGCACATGTACATATTATCATAATGTCAAGAATATAAAAAACATATACCTATTGTGATGCTTCTTCCAATGTGTTAGAAGCAATCATCATAGATGTAAAAGTACTAGGTTGTTGCATAAAAAGAAAAGAATACATAATTTTCTATCAATCTATGTACATGTATTTAATCATAATATCTTGAAAAATTAACATATAAATCACATTTTAAATGATATGCATATACAATAAAATAATTATAAACATGTATGTGCAAAAAATTATACCGTATATTTACTCTCTAGGCCAAATGAAGTGGTCAAAATTGTACCCTCTTGGACTAGTGAAATTTGATCCTTTTCAACAACTGTTAAATCCGACACATAAATATACATTAGTACTTATATATCTTATAAAATATTAACTTAAGATAAAATGGACTATGAAATTACTTTGTCTTACCGTTACATCCATGTCATCTCTCGCACCTGATGACTCTCTTGGATATGCTTTGTCATGTGCTCTCTCATCTCCTACATCTAACATATGATGGACATCATAGTCGAATGTGTCCATCGAAGCCTTATTAGGCTATCCAAGAGTATCCAAACATACCTGGTTGCATATAATGTAGTGATGATGCACACAAATATGTGGAGAAGAGGATGGTATACTAATAGCATCTAATGCAACCGATGTATCACTATCATGCAGTTGTATGAACTATGAGCTCTATGTGATCAAGTGGCCAACCAAAGTGTGTATGACCAAGATACTCTAATGTGTTGCATCTGCAAAAATCTTTGGGTAAGGTATTGGAGGTGGGGGAGAAATAGGTAGAGGGAGAATAACTGGGGTTACTCAATGTGCCTTGGGTCTATCCTGAGGCATTCCTCTGCCCGCACCTTGAAAATCTTGCATATCAAAGTAGTTACCATGCTTACCCATGACAAATTCAACATATAGTTTTCAAAGAAAATATTGTGGGACATCAAGATTGTTGTTGGGCAGTTTATCAAAGACCATCCACCAACAAACCCAAAAATTATCTAGGATACCTCAATGTTTGCACCATTTAATCAAATATTTAGGCTTATGCACATCAACAAGTTATCTAGTTTAAGGATTGATAAATAGTTGTGTTAATTGGGCTCTAGTAATTTCAAGTTCCCTCACTTGATCGTATGATAAGTCATCAACATATCATCACCCCATGGCCTCTCACCACTCTAAAAAGGTAATATGTTGGTCAGGAAGAGTTTCAACATTGAAAATTATTGATTCTAATGTGGTTTTCATTTCAGACAAGTGAGGGTTCCTATCATATAACTGGTAGATATTTCTCAATTTAGTTAATTGTCATGGATTAAGCCATGGATATAATATAGGTTTTGTATGGGAGGATTTGGTGGTGGAGGAGGATTTGGTTGGTAGGGTTTTCATCTGAAACAGGATTAGGATTCTCAGCCATTGGAAAACCTTTTTGATGTTGAAAATTTTAAAAATTAACAATTTTTTTAATACAAACTAAAATGCATATTGAAAAACCCATTTTAAACTAATTTTTTTATAAAATAATTTAAAAATAAAAAAAATTGAAGAAAAATATTAAAAATCAAAGTACCTATGATTGAAAAAGGTTTGGAGGGTGAATTTTGCATTCAGATATCAAAGTGAACAGATATTTGTTACCTCTTCCTTGCTTTGTCATACAACTCAACTAGCAAAATGTGAAAATGAGTTTTGGCCCTTTTTTATAACACAAGAAATATATATTTGTTTCGTTTATAGACTTTTTTTTAATGATGTAGAGTTTGTCCCTTATATAAACTAAGGGACAGTGCACGATAATATATTAAATAAACTATAATTTATAATATAAAATATATAAACTAATATATAATATATTATACTATAATATAATATGTTGTATAGTAATATTATAATATTATATATTAATATATAATAATATAATATATAATAATAAATATTAATATATTATTTTTTTATGATTTCATTGGAAACAGATATTTGTTTCACTTTGGTTCTTAACATGGCAACATGTACTTTTTACCTAACCCTAGTTAAAAATCAAAGCGAAATTTCAAGTTTTTGTTCAAATGAAAAATACCTTTTTTGTCATATCACCACTTTTTGGACCCCCATGATCCTGCACAGACCCGGTTAGGGTTACTATATGAAGAAAATAAGGAAGTATGGATTTAAAGGCTTGTAGATATTCCAATCCTAATTTATTTGCCTTTATATAAGGCTGCAAAAAGGGTCCTTATTCAATAGAGGCTACAATATATTTAGCATGGGTCATTACACATGTTTACCTTTGGTTGAAAGAGGGAACCCTAATGTAGTTACATATTAATATCAATTGGGGATGTTGCTTGGGCATTGGAGCAATCGATTAAATAATTTTTGAAGAAGGTTTTTAAAGTTGTTCCATTAATATAATAACAAGGATAGTATAGGAGGTAATTGTACAACAACTATTATAACTACTTTTCTTGTTCTTCAACATCCATAGTGTACAAACAACCATTATTAAATTAAAGCTATTACATTACTTCAACATTGTTTTACATGCTTGGTATCAACAAATTGATATCTAATTTTCTTGATAGTAGAAGAATTATACCAACCAAATCACCACACATAGACAACAGTTTAGCTCCAAAAATAATGAGATGCAAGATACCTATTACAATGAGAATGAACAACTAAATGCTCTCAGAGTCTTCTTGAACTTTTGACAAATGATAATTAGAAAGGAAGGACAACAAGGAGATATTAAAATTCTAGAATGAATTGATTCCCTTGGCCATGCCAACCTTCAGTTAATATATCTCTCTTCATATAATAGATATTCCATAATCTATACTCCCAAGAAGAAGATTGAGACATTGTTTAGTTGTGCACCAATTGGGTGAAGTGGAATTAACTCAAGAGTTCTATCATGCAAACTCCTACATTATTCTTGATGCCTTATTAAATTAGGAGTTAGTTTCCTTTAATTCTCTCTATGACATCTCCTTTCTTTTAGGTGTAGGTGAGAGTTTATGTTAGCACAACTAGTTTATAGTTATTTAAAACCTGCATTTTAAACAATTATTATTATTTGTTAACATATTAAAAGGATGACTATTCTAGAGGAGGGAAATGGTCAAATCGTGGTGGCCCAATGATTAGTTGGAGGTAGGTGCATATGTGAATGTGATAGATGTGTGAATAGAGAGAACATGTATGGCATGTGGGTGTGTCCACAATAATGTTTGTCACTTTTTGGTTAAAGTGACACATTGAAAACAATATTTTAAAACTAAATTTGTAACTAAGTTTAATTGCTTTAGATATATGAAGGTGAAAATTTAGTTAAAATTATTGATTTCAATATGTTCTTTTAACAAAAAAG
Source organism: Sequoiadendron giganteum (assembly GCA_007115665.2). Lineage (NCBI taxonomy): Eukaryota > Viridiplantae > Streptophyta > Pinopsida > Cupressales > Cupressaceae > Sequoiadendron > Sequoiadendron giganteum. The sequence continues at coordinate 461,365,247 of CM021102.1, forward strand.
CATACAAAAATGACCCCACAAACACAAACTCATCCTTTTCTTTTTGAAACTCCATATTCAAATTTGCATAACTAATCGCATTCCCCTTCCTACTCTTGCTTACAAGATACCTTGAAAATTGGACTGCTAGATTCATTGGGTATATTCACATTACCAGACACGCTTGTCTACCATAAAAGAAATAAAATTTATTTGGAAGAGGTGGAAAAATCCAGAACTCTTATTTTCTTGGGTCAGTATCTGCGGGCAAAGCGTTTGACTTTCTTAGCTAAGAGGATACATTCGTTGACCCAACTAATCAAATCACCCAAGTCAAGTAAGAAAACTGTCTTTTGGCTAATAAATGAGCAAACGTTGCCGTTACTCAAGTGGGATTAAAAAGAAAACTTTGCCATCAAATGGAATTCAATCCAGTCCTGCGCAGTTTCAGCCTCCATAATCGTTTGGAGCTTTGAATATTTTAGATGGTAAACCTTTTTTTAATGAAGAGAGGAATCTTGAAATCGCCATCACATTGTAGTCAACTTGCCGGCCGTTGAAGGTGTTATATTTCCAATTGGGTGGAGAACTAGTTTATTCTACTTTTGGAAAGCGTGGAGAGGTGAAGAATCTTGTGTGATGTTTACAGGGGGAAGCGTAGATTCTACTAAAGAATCAAGCAGGCAGGAGAAGAGACATGTCATAGATGGAGACTTTCTTTGGGTCTAAATTGATGGTCGTATGATTGTATTTAGACCGTTAGCAATTTACTGTCAGCAATTCACCATCAACAATTCATCGTCGTGATATATTCATCGCATATACAATTCACCACCAACAATTTATCGCTGTGGGATATTCACCACATATACCCTTTTTATGCGTTCAACAAAATCTTGTACATTTTTTTTTTTGGGTGCTCTTGGCCAGTTAAATATTGAAAAATGTATACGTAGTGAACATACCATGATGATGAATTGTTGGTGGTGAATTGTATATGCGATGAATATATATATATATATATGTGCAAGAGATTTCACATAGATTGTCAAAATTTATATAGAATTATGTATAGTTAGTTTAGGTATGATTTGATTTATATTAAAATATGTTTTAATATTTTAAGGGTTTTTCAAATGAGTAATCATTTTAAAAGAAATTGTTTCATAGATAGGATCGATTGTCAATTTTGTTTTTACGTGAATAATTTGAGATAACAATACGACTTATAAACTTGACTTGTACCCATTGATTACAATTGTTGACTTTGCATGTCCTCTTAACTAGCCCGCATGCAAGACTAAACAATTTTCTTGATTGAACTTTCTCCCTGACATTTAAGTTTTGTGCTAGACAACTAGATTCTTGGGTTAAATTAGTGTTATTATATGATTTAATCTTGCATTTTTGCTGTTTTCTTTTTACAAGGATAAAATTTCATATCCATGTCAATTCTCATTTAGTTTTGGGTTTGATTTGACATAATGTCTTAATATTATTATAGTGATTTGTATTTTTTTTTTAAATATCTATCTTTATTTATTCTTATCTATATGCCATATTATATGTATGGTTTTATTTTAGTTTTATTTGTTCCAATTTTTATATATCTATTTTTGGTCTCAAGACTTGATAGTCTTGTCTTAAGTTATTATTGTGACATACAAAAGCTGTAATGCCCTTCCGTTTTGCTTCTCGTTCGATTTGCTTTATGCTATGTTTGGTTGCAGTCACTTTGATACTGGATACATTTTGTTATGATGTTTTGATTGCTACTACTGAACGACAACTATTATTGTGGGATGTGGTTATCTGATTATTGTTTCACATGCATTATGGATTAATGATGTTGTAGAGTTAGCATGAAATGTTATTATAAGATTATTGGAATTATGATGGAAGTGTCAGTTTTAATGAGTGTGTGGGTGAAGAGGATGGGTTCGCATCACTCGCTTGTGAGCGCCCTGCGAATCCATAATTTCTTTTTCACGGTATGTATTATATGTTGGATATATTGTATGATATTGTTTACTTAGTTTCAGGATTGCAGGTACATGACATCGACTCCACCTGGTTTCACAGGTTTGAGCATGTCGATCCAACGGTTAAGTTGAACGAGATATATTAGCTAGGTAACATGTGTCAAGTCTACGCCCTAGCCTTAGTGTGTCGTCAGCCTTGGTTGTTGAGTCATAGTTTACCTTATTTTAATATTATTTGATTCTGAAAGGTGCGTATTTATTTAATCAATTTTTGGAATTATTGCATGAAATCATGTTGATGGTTATTTAATTTAAATTATGCAATGTGGATAAAAGCTTATATTTAAATTAATTAATTATATTTAATTTATTTAATTAATTAAATTTAATCCAAGAGGGTTGAATTTAGTTATTAAATAATTAAATTAATTAATTAAACGTGATGCATGAGAGAGAAAGGAAATAAAAGAATTAAAATTAATTTTGGAAGTTAATTTCAACTTGTGAGAATTAAATTAGAAATTGTAATTAAATGTTTATTTGGGAAATGAGTTTTAACTTTGGAAATTAATTTATTATTTGAAATTGCATTTTAAATTGAAAGTGGGTTTCTCGAAAATTGAAATTGAAATTAATATCTAATTTGCATGCAATGTGAATTAGGGTTGTAAAAATTGAAATTGAAATTAATATCTAAATTGCATGTAATGTGAATTAGGGTTGTATTAGGTATTTTGATTTATAAAGAATGCATGTTTTAATTATAGGGAGAGAAAGTTTTTAGAAAAATTCATTTTTATAGCAGAGAAGAAATTTTGGAAAAATTTGCACAAAGAAGGTTTTGAAGAAAGTTTTGATTGATGAATTGATTGGAGGAAAGATTATTTGCATTTGTTGGGTTTTGGATTGGATTCATTGGAGGATTGAAGAAAATTTAGGAAATCTGTGGAGGAGGCTTGCATCAAAAATTCATATTTTCCTGTAGCTTCTTGAACCAGGTTTTCCTCTTTGTGTTTTATTGTTCTTAGTTACTTTTAAAATAGTAGTGATTAAAGATGTATTTGTTAAATCTGTTTTAGAAAATAAATTTGTTATTAGAAGAAAATAATCAAATAAATTTACAGCTGTTGTTTTTGTGAAAATTCTTAAGTGAAAATTGTGAAACCTCAATTGAATTTAAATTATTTGAGGAAATCGATTATTTTGTTAGTGAAATCAAACATAGAGATTGAACAATGCATTTAGAATGTTTTTAGAAAATGTACCCTCTGTAGAAAATCAAATTTATTTTGAAAACCCTATGTAGAAATTAGGTGGAGAAATCTTGAAGATTTGAAACTTCTAAATTTAATATAGATCCGTTTTGATATAATTGTTCTTTTATTGTTTTAGAATTCAGAAAAATGATTTAAAAGGATTAGTTTTAAGTCTTTCAGTAATTTGGGATTTTCTGAAAAATTGCACAATTACATCTATAGATGTATATTTTTACAAATTTTCCCAATTGTTTATTATTGAAATTCATTTGTTATATATATACATACAATTTTTATTTATTAAATTTTGCTGGCCTGTATATTTTTCCGCCGTCAGTATGACGCTGAGGGTTTTTAAGAAACCGCGAAATGTGAGAAGCGAATTTCCATTTGCTGTTTTTCTTCCTTGTATCGGCTGTGTTATTTATTTTGGGTGGGGGTTTTGCACACCCAACCACCCTCACCAAAGGGAGGTGCGGCTGCCTCCAAGGCAGCGCCCTCCACTATGTGGAGGTAGCGCTACCTTTGGTGGCAGCGCATCCCCAAAGGGAGGCGCGGTATGGAAGAGGAGTGGGGGGTTCGGCCACAGCCGACCCCTCCCCTTTTTAAAATTAATTTTTTTTTAATATTCTTTTTTTTTAAAACCAAAATTGTTCAGTTCGGCATATTTAGGGTTTTTTTTTGGTATAGTTTTAATTTAATAAAATTTTGACAAATATTATTTAATATCAATGCTGATTAAATAATATTTAAATGATAAATATATTTAGTGAGTAAAATGAATAATAAAGTTTAATGTGTAAATAAATAAGGTGTAAATAATATGATATATTTATATATCATTTGTTTATTTGGATTAAAGAAATAATTAATATGAGTGTCGTGTGAATTTGTATAATATGAAATAATATTATAAATTTTTTTTTTTGTTTTTATTCAAATGTTTAAAAATATAGACTTTTGGAGATTATTTGTTGATATTTAATATGTTTTATTAAATAATGTATTATTTAATAAAATATATTAATATATACATATGATGTACATATTTGCATATGGTTTTCCATCAGGAGTATAATTAGTTTTATTTAAGTACATGTATTTGAGTTTGCATGGAGATTTTTAAAAAAATAAGGTTAAATGCATGATTAAACTGTTAGGGAAAATGGTATTTTAAGATATTTTAAAATTGCATGGCCAAATAGATAAGGAAAGAGATATTTTATAAATTTCATGTTTATATAGAAAATTGATTGAATTATATGAGTTAGCTAGAAAACGAAAGAAATCCAATTAGATGTGTACTTGTGTTGGTTTTGAATGCATGGTCGAATTGTTCAGAAAAAGGATATTTAAATATATATTGAAGAACTGTAGAAATATTTATACTTGAATGTTTGTTTAATTAATGAGATTTAATTGGAAACAATATGAATCCATGGTTAACTAGTTAAGCCAAAATATATTTTTATACACTAAGATGTTGATGTTTTTATTAGAGAATTGAAAAGATATAGATTTTGGATAGAATTGAATATAGTAATGACAATAGTTTATGTTGTATTAGAAGTAAATCTAGGAAATGAATATATTGAAAGGGCAAATATTTGTTATGTTTTATTTATTTTCCATAGAGTAAATTAATCGTTGTGATTGAAATATTAAAGAATCATTATAATTAAGTTTATTAATATATATGTTTGGTGTATATATAATATGGAGCATATATAAATATGTTAAGTGTAAATTCATTATCGTTTTTCATTTTAATAAGATGCATACAATATATTATTGAATAGAGATTTAAAAATGGATTGATTAGTGTATATGGAAAAATGGATAGAGAAACAATATTTTATTATATTAAAGTGATTGAATGTTTTAAATAGAAAATTGAATGAGATGTAAGATTTGGTTAGGAAATGGAAGGAGTTTACTTGCATGGATTTGTGTCGATTTAAAAGTAAATTAAGAAGTTGTTTATATTGATGAGGCAAATAGTTATTTTAATTTATTATATTTCAATGAGAGCAATTAATTTATTGTGAATGAAATGTGAAAGAGATATGGATTTAGTATATCCAAAATTAGTAATGTTCTCGTGATTGCCTTAAATGTTCTAGTTTCTCTGTAATTCGTAAAAGAATGTAAGTTTAAATTGTTTAAATGGAAATAGAAATATGGGTATATGATTATTTGAGTTAACCCTATAAGTGTGTCTTAGACCTTGTTAACGTTACCTATTGAATGAATATGGATTTAGGAAATCCAAATATTAGATTTGATTTATGACTTGAATGCTTTTGTTGCTATGTCGTCAAGTTGCATGGTGGGTTTTGGGATTTAGTGTTAGTCCTAAATTATAAGTCTTCTAGAAGAACTTAGAGGATAAGGGTTGTTGAATCTTTATGCCATCTAGTTGTTTTCCTTTTGGTAGTGCATGGCGTCTTTTCAGTTTTACCCGGTTTCCACGAACGGGGATATTTTGTACCTCCTGTGAAAGGAGTGGACTATGTGTTTGTTGCCTCCAAGATGTTTGGAGTGAGTTCTATCTTTTGTTTCCTCATTGTTTTGGAGTGGATTATGATGCCTAGTTGGTATGCACTTGTGTTTCCCTTGGTGGATTGTTTGGGTGTGTGTTGTCGAATAGAAAAGTGGCTTTTGTTAGGGGCCGGGGCCCAAAGAGGTAAACCGGGTAACCTTCAGAAGTGAGTTAATCAAGTGATAACTAAATTAATGTACTTATATGATTAGGATGCATTCACATTAATCAAGATTATTAATCCTCACTCATAGACACAAGGACTCATTTAAACTTGGGATGAGTGAGAAGGCCTGGAATGGCATAGTCATTTATCTTGTTAGTACGAGAGGTATTTGATGCCGCATGAGTGAGTATGAGTGTCGGGATTTGGTTGAGGCCACCAGGATTACCGGAGCCTATGAAGGATGCCCAGAGGAGATCTCATGACTACTATGCGATGACACTCTATCTAGGACAACTATTGTTAATTGTTTTATGTATATGGTTCTCTGAACATACTTGATTTGTGTTATGTCTGGAAGCAATGTGACCTATGTCAGTGATGTGAATGTTGTACTTGAGTTGTACTTGTATTGTAATGAAGTTGTACTTGAATTTTACTTGTGTTGTACTTGAGTTGAATGGGATTTGTACTTATTTATGGCATTTATTTGGTTATGTCAGTTTGAGTTAGTATGAGTTTGCCTTTGGTTAGAGGTAGTAGATTCTTTGTCCATGTTACTTTGTTACTATCTCCTAGCATAGGGGGTGGGCCTTCGGGTACCACTTGGTTGGGTGGAACATGCACCAAAACCGTTGGGTCCCCATTGATCTTCGGTACTTGGTGGCGAGACATCCAGATGGACAACTCACGGTTCTTGTTGTAATTTCTTGCATTATAATATTTCAATTTGTATAAGTTACTGTATCCCTCTTATGTTTATGAGGTGGAACTATGTAATTGTAATACAATTGTACTGTCGCCTCATTCTGGGAATGAGTGATGTAACTATTGGATTAAGTTAATGATTATGAGATTGTATCTTGGTTGATCATCTTTTTATGTATGTGGTATTCTTATGATGTATGATATTTATCTCATAAAGTATATAATGCTATGGTTATATGTAATATGTATGTGTGGGTTTATGTAATCCTAACCTTGTAGCCGTAGAGGTTGTTGTTCATTAGTAAGTGAATGTGTATGTTAAATGCACTTTATAAAAAAAAAAATTGGTTTGCTTAAGACGTTAATTGCAACTTCCTTTAAAGTTACTTGGCGAGGCATTACAAAAGCAATTCCAAATGATGCAATTTTGACCCAAAATTCAAAGCATCAATTCCCGCCATTTCCTTATAACCATTGGGAGCCAACTTGGTACACATGTGTGAAATGGTTCATATGTCTTGGTGTCTAACGACATTCATTTAAGCATTTAAACACATGAAGGAATAATTTTGGAATCATTTGGAATCTTAGAACACTAATGAGCATCAAATTGAACCTCACTTTGGAACACTAAAGTAATCAAAATATTGTACATCAAAAACATCTACATCATTTATTTGTTTATTTGTTGTATCTCGACTTTTGCCACAACTATAAATCTAGTCTAATCAAGGGGATCGACCTAGAAGACCCTGGCCCTTACAATCTAAAGACTTTCCTAATGTATATTTAAATATTTCTAATATTTAATCATTAGTAGAGAGTGGATGTTTCAATAAATCAAATAGAAAAATACTTCATTATGCCAAACTAGAATTGTGACACTACTTTTATTCAAAGTATAAAATTGGAAATATTTAGTGTATCAGAGTTAAGCTAGTATGACAATAGATTTTTCAAATATTAATATCTAGAATTTAGAGAAAATGTTAAAATAAAATTATTTATCAAAGTTTGTGGGTTTAAGACTTTAGCTTATCAATGTATATTTACATCTAGAAAAATGAATATTAACATAATGGAACTATAGACACCTAAAAATATCTAACACATTCTTCTAATTCATCATTTCCCATCATCATCTCTCATCACCCCTTTCATTACTATTAATTAAATAATTTATAATTATTTAATTAATTAATCATTTTCCCGCATCCGCTTTAATTAAATATTTTTTATTATTTAATTAAATCTTTCATTATCCTCTTATCCATATAATTAAATAATTAAATAATTAAATAATTGTTTAATCAAAATCATGCATCATCCACATCCACATAATTAGCTAATTTATTACTCCAAAATTATATAAATTATTTAATTTATTTAGTTTGCACGTTCCTCTAAAAAAATAGATTATATTATTCATTTTTTAATTATATAATTTTCTATCTGTATTCTTACAAATCTTAAATTTAATGAACTCTTCTAAATTTAGAGACCTTTGCTAAATTTAGTGAGTGAACTAAACTTCACTCCACTTCATCTCTCCATGTAGCATCATGCATGATCCTCCTGATCTCTCATCATTCCTCATTCATCCATCTCATTTCACATCTCACATCATTGATCCAATATCCTAAAATCATATAAATCCATCATTCTTTGATCATTTAGTCCCTCCTCAAATTAGTAGTCAAACCATAATCAATTTTTATCTCACTTTCACTTGAATTAGGTTTTTAAATTGGTTTCCTATTGTATTGAGTTCATCTAGTCACTTATCCCAAGTTTCCTATTCACATGAACAAATAACATCTTTTTAGAGAATTTAATCAAATTAATTCTAACTCATATATAATTTTAAATATCTTTTAATTACAATACTTATCTAAATTAAATATTTTGGAACAACCATTCTCACCTTAAGAAAATTTTAGTAGTCTTGGTCCTCATAGCTATGATACACTTTAGGAGGAATGTGTATAATCACATACAACATGTTCCCATGCACTACACCAATTCCCATACAACATAGTCATGACTAGGAAAATCTTGGGTGTTTATTGTGTACCCTAGGTTGGATGTATATGGAATGCCCCTTGTCCTATCATAATAACCTTCATTTTGGTATCTTTCTTTACTCCCAAAGGATTATTTTATGGAAAAAATAACATTCTTTTCACTTTGGGGAAGACCTACCATAACATTTCTACCCCTATAAATTAGTTATTGTCATAAATATCTCAAGGTGTATTTACAATATAACTCACAAAACTAACCAGTTAATTGTGGATGTAACACATTATCAATATCAAAGTGAATCTATTTTACTTTAGCTTCATTTATAATTTTGTTTCTCAAAATTTAGATCATTTTCAATATTTCATTTTGGTTTAACTTTAATAACAATTAAATTCCATAGAAATACTCTGCTGATCAATAATATGATTAGAACTTTGGGTGGATTTTTAAGGAAAATCACATAAATAAGAATTACATATATCATTTAAAATTGTCGAGGTAATTCAATTTTTATATGTTAAATCCCTATCTTTTAACTTTGTTAATCTGGTCATTCATGTACCTCTTTAATTTTAATATAGATATTTTATTCATCTTCATGTTCATATTTTTATAGAAGTAATATCCTATGATTATATATAACACTTAGTGAATGACATAAATATCTCATACTATATAGTCACATACATCATGAATTGTATCTATTTGCTTAAAATAAATTCCAAGATGATAACCCTACAAGGTAAGTGCACAAAGTTGTGACACAAAAGGGGGTCTTAAGATGCCACTTTTTCTTTTTAAATAAAAAAGTCTGATGTTTGACGAGAAAATGAAGATAGTTACGCTTAAAATTTGAAGATGCAACAAGAACAAGAGTTGTAGTGCTTTAAATCTACTTTCTAAACTTTTTTTTTTTAAATAGTGAAGATTAAGGGTTTGAAAAAGGGGGAGCACACAAAGTGGTCCTATTTTTATCAAAAAATATAACATAGCATTTGTTGTTAAAATGTTAAAAAAAAATTAGAACTTTAAAAAATACTTCAGTGAAAAATTAGCTAACATCATTTAGTTTATGCCAGTTTTAAGCTAATTTTTTAATGAATATATAATTTTTTACTAATTTTTGAAGTGGACACATCCTGAAAAATATAAATTTGAGCGTGTTACCACCTTTTTTTTTTTTTTAAATTAATCAAAAATATTTTTTTTTCCAATACATGTAGAATGGACTCTAGTTTCTAATAATCTATTTTGTTTCAAAATTTGATAAATGAGTAAAATCTATATCAAAACTAGCACATGTTGGTTTTTGACAAAAAATGGAGACACTAACAAAAGAAGCTAAAGATGAAAGCCTTAACATAATCAAAACATGAAAAGAATTATATGGTTTGATAGCTAAGAGATCTTAACATCATCATGGTATTTTATAAAATTGCATTGAAACACATGTAAACCAAATGGAGAGCACAACCAAAAATGTGTAAATTTTTTTACCTTTTCAAAAAAACCCATCTTTGAAATGAAACGGACATCCCAAGGAAAATTTAACCCAAAGGGTTGGTATTTCCCAATGCAAGCCATTTAGTGAGTGCCAGATTTGGCACTTGCCAAATAAAAATGTATAATTTGGCAAGCACTAAATGTAAATGCATTTTTAGAATGCTAGAGCCAACTTCTCTTTCCCTTCTCTCTCTCCACCACTTTGATAAGGCTTGGAGTTTAGGGTTTATGATTGATGATAGTTGATTTTTTTCCTTTCACTCCCTCTTTGCCTCCTTTCTCTCCCATCTCCATGTCTCTCCCACCTTCTCTCCTTCTCTACCTTTCCTTCCATCCTTAACCCCATCTCTATCGTTGCCCCTACATCTCTCTTCTTTTCTCTCCCTTTGTTATGTTTCTCACCCATCTCTCTCCATTCTCTTGATTGTTATAAATCTGAAATAGATTGAATAACCAAAGAAATTTTTAAAAGAAAATAAAAGCTACACAAACTATAAAAAAATAAGAATGAAAACTAGGACTCCAAGAGATTATGCAATGTTGATGTGACAAAATTGCATTAAGATCTTCCAAGATGTAAAGATAAAATTCAAAGATTCATGAATAGTGACTACATGCATCAAGGTGCATGTATGCCAAAGTATATTGGACCAATGCAAGAGAATGAATGGATGCAAGAGTATTGCAAGAATGGATGAAAATACAAGCTAGTTAGTGAGTTTATATAGAACTTAGGAGAGGATGTAGGTGGAAAATCCAACCAATAGGAATCAACCACAAAAGTGGAGATGGACCACCAAAAGTGGAGGATGCCACCAAAAGTGGAAAGTGGTTCCACCCTTTAAGGAAGGGGATACCTCATCACTTATCTCCTAGTTATTAAATGATAAACTTATTTTATTATCCTAAGCAAGCTTAATTAAGTGTAGGAAAAACCTAGGACTAAGGGAAAATAAATTAAACCACTAGGAAAATAAGAACCTACACCAACACCCCCCTTAAGCATAGCTTAGGAGGATGTAAAGGATGATGGGTCTTGACCAATGAGGCCATGTTAGGTACCCATGTACATATAAAATTCCCCCCAAAGAAGAAGAAGACACTCACACAAATAGAGAGAACACCCCCTAGAAAAGAGAGAGAATAAAAGGACTAAGTAGCACCCCCAAAGAGATTCAATGGTAGATGTTTGAAACTAGATGGAAAAGATGATCCATGATCATCAAAAAATGTTCCTCCCCGTAGGAAGAAAGAAAACCAAAGGTTTATGTGAGCTACCTCCCCACTCCTAAAAGGAATATGTAGAAATAAAGTGCAATGTGTATGAAGTCATCTACTCAAGTGTCCCCATGTCAATGTTGAAGGTAGTCACAATCAAATCAGGTGTTCTAGGCCACACTGTTGAAGATGACAAATCAGAATCTTCTAGGGATTGATGTAGAGCATAAGCCATAGACTAAAGTAGCTCCTTTGAAGATTTCTTCTCTAAATGATGATCCAAAGTATCCACACTCATGTCAAACTATAGGGAATGGTCATGTAGAGAATGAAAAAGAAGGTCAAAGTGTTCCCTCACAACAACTAAAGAAGAATCATCTTCATCAAAAAGAAGATAAATACACTTAATAGTGTCTCCCAAATCTACAAGACGTGTCTCAATAAACAAGTCTGAAACACCTATCAAGAGATCATCTCAAAATTGAATTAGGATGACTATAGATATTCTACTACAAGAAGTCATTGGAAGCCTTCGAAGAAGCAACTCTAGACTCTATAGTAGCAATAGTAGATTCAAGGACAAAAGAGTGGTCCTCAAACAGAATACGTATGTCCTCAATATTTTCATCTATATCCAAAATGTGGGACTCTACAAACAAACAAGAGGATTTTGGTAGAAATTGGTCCCAATAAACTGAATCTATAAGACATAAATGATCATGTTACAATGAATCACTAGAGGCTCTTGAAGAAGTATCTTTGGAATCTGAATTTGCAATAGGTGATGTCGATGTAATCTCAACTTGAGGATGAGAAGCAAGAGGAGAAGTCTCTATGTCATCTGAAAATTCAAGACACGCATAATACTTAAGCTCCTCTAAAGTATCATCATAATAGGCTATATTATCTACATCATCAAGTGAAATGAGATAATCTACAACAAAATCATCTATAATGGAGAAACATGAGGGTCTCCAAACATTTCCCAAATCTTGGTCCAAATTGTATGGGGACATTCAATGCCCACTATAGATTTAAAAAGGTGTCATAATCAACATGACAACCAATTATTCTATTACATGATCAATTTTATTACCCAAAACATTCTTCTTATCAGGTGTGTCTAGTTTAGGCATGAGTCCATAAAGGTAAGACAAAATTTTTAACCATCTGAGATGGGTTAAAATTCCTTGTTTCCAAGACTCATAATTAGCCTTATCCAAAACTATCACAGAAGGATGTGTAGAAAAACCCATGATACAACCCTCAAACAATTACAAACTAAAACCAATACACTCTCACCCTTTTCACTAGTATCATAGATCACCCCCCCCAAAAAAAATATTACAAGGTTGGCACTTTATAATTTAGTGTGTTTACAAAGTCTTTTCCAATATACAATTCTCAATAGGCTCAAAATAACCAAAATTACAAATTCTAATACAAAATGAACCTAAGACAAAAATTGGAAAAAAATAGACTTATTACTATGTAGTGCTCTTCAAGACCTTTCCAACGCCTATTTGTTTCCGAAAATTAGAGCACCGAGATGAAAGTTATGGTCTATTGAAGAAATCAACACAAGACAAATTCAACCTAAAATATCTAGTACAAAATGGGAAAAAATATTATCAATACTTATGTGGATGTAAAGTTCTCATCTCCATCTTTCCAATGATATCTTATTTTCTGAAATCCAATACCTAAAGCAAAAGTTATGAATTTTTAAAAACCTGGCTAAATTTAGCCTATAGGAAACAATGTTTTCTAGCAAAAAAAAGTTTACTTCTAATTTGGTTTCTTAAAAATCTACTCATTGTTTTTAGACAATAACAAAAACCTAAAAATATTTTGAAGCTAATAATAAAATCCAAAAATTCTTTTTTGATCCAACAAGTAGAAGATGAAAAAATGAATTCTTTTTAACCTTCAGTTGGTAGAAAAATGACGTGTGATGCTTTTTGTACAACAATTTTTTTCAGACCTATGCAAGATATGCAAAATCTAAAAGATACCCAGTTGAGATTTCAACCTTGGCTACAAAAACCATAAATAATTTTTTTTTTAAATGAGTGGAAGTTGGATTTCTTAAGAAAAAAATAAAATGGCTTCAATGAAAAATAGATTTCTTCAAACCCCCACCTACAACTATGTCAAATGATCTCCAATTTGGATTAAACAAAAGCCAAATTTGACTTTCTCGAGCCTTCTAGACGTGTTGGAATAGTAAAAAATGCTTTTGGTATAACCAAAAATGTTACAGTCACTCGGATCTCACAAAACACATGCAAAATAAAGAGGTAATTAAAGTTTTACAAGAAACTCAATCTCTCAATCAAGAATCTAAGAACTTGGATTTCTCAAAAGAAATGCTTTGATACCATCTTAGAAATCTGAATTAGATTGAATAACCCAAGGAACTTTTTAAGAGAAAATCTACATAAACGTGAAAAATATAAGAATGCAAACTAGGACTCCAAGAGATTATGCAATGTCGATGTGACAAAATTGCATTAAGAGCTTCCAAGATGAAAATATACAATGCAAAGATGCATGAACAATGACTAAATGCATCAAAGTGCATGCATGCCAAAGTATGTAACAATGCAAGAGAATGAATGGATGTAAGATTATTGCAAGAATGGATGGAAATACAAGCTAGATAGTGAGTTTATATAGAACTTAGGAGAGGAGGTAGGTGGAAACTCCGACCAATAGGAATCAACCACAAAAAGTGGAGATGGACCACCAAAAGTGGAGGATGCCACCAAAAGTGGAAAGTGGTCCCACCTTTTAAGGAAGGGGATAAATCATCACTTATCTCCTATTTATTAAGTAATAAACTATTTTTATTATCCTAAGCAAGCTTAAATAAGTGTAAGAAAAACCTAGGACTAAGGGAAAATAAATTAACCCACTAGAAAAATAAAACTTACACCAACATTGATCACTACCTCTCCCTCCCACCCTCTCTCTCTCTCTCCATCTTCAAGTCTCTCCCTCCTTTCCTCTTGACCTCTCTACCTCTCCCTCGTCTCATTACCAACTTCTCTCACCCCTCTATCTCTCTCACCTTATTCTTATCTCTCTCCTTTTCTCTCTCCCTCCCCTCTCTAGGTCATCACCTCTCTATCTCCTCCTCCTTATGTCTGTCACTCCCTCCATTTTTACCTCTCCCTCCATCCCTTGTTAATCCTATCTCTCTCTCTCTAGTTATCTCACACTCTCTCTCCCTCTCTCCCTTTCCTTCCCTCCTTACACCCATATATATTATTTCCTCCCCACCTCCCTCTTCTTCTCTCTCCCTCTATTATTGTTTCTTTCCCATCTCTCTCCATTCTCTCGATCACTATGTCTCCCTCCCACCACCTCTCTCTCTCTCCCCATATCTAGGTATCTCTCTCCTTCCCTCTCTACCTCTCCCTCCTTGTCTCATTACCCACCTCAACCCAACCTCTATCTCTCTCTCACCCTTATCTCTCCCCTATGTTTGTCACCCCTCTCTCCCTGGGTTTTATGTCTCTCACCTCTATATCTCTCCCCTCTCTAGCTATTTCCCTCCCTCTCCAACTCTCTCCCTCCCTCCTTATCCATATATCACTCTTTGTGATCTTCTCTCTCATTTTCTTCACTCTCCCACTCCTCACCTCTCTACCTCTTCCCTCTCTAGGTCGCTCAATCACTCCTTTTCTACCTCTCCATGCATCCTTAGCCATTCCCTTCTCTTCATTATTCTCTCTCCTTTTCCCTCTCTCTCCCCTCTCTATTTCATCACCTCTTTATCTCCTCCTTCCATGTGTCTCTCACTCACTCCATTTATACCTCTCTCCCCATCCCTTGTTACTCCTCTATTTATACTTTCATTTCTCTCTCCCTCTCTTCTCTCTCTCATCTCTCTCCCCTTAACTCTCTACCTCTCCCCTCTATAGGTCTCTTAGTTACTCCTTTTCTTCCTCTCCATCCCTCATTAGCCATCTCTTTCTCTTCATTATACTCTCCCTCCCCTCTCTAGGTCATCACCTATCTATCTCATCCTTCCCTATGTAACTCACTCCCTCCATCCCTTGTTACTCCTCTACTGATACTTCCCTTTCTCTCTTAATCTCTATTCTCTCTCCCCTATCTAGTTCTCTCCCACTCTCTCCATCTCTCCCTCTCTACCTTGCCTTCCCTCATTACCCCATCTATATCCTTTCCTCCCTGCCTCTCTCTTTTTCTCTCTCCTTATATTATTATTTTTTCCCATATCTCACCATTCTCTTGGTCACTACCTCTCCCTCCCACCCTCTTTCTCTCCCCATCTCTAGGTCTTTCCCTCCTTCCCTCTTTACCTCTCCACCTCTCTCCCCTATATCTCTCTCACCCCCATCTCTCCCCTTATGTCTCTCACTCCTCTCTCCCTAGGTTTTAGATCTCTCATCTCTATATATCTCCCCTCTCCACCTCTCCCTCCCTCCTTACCCTACTTTCCCTCTTTGTGAAATTCTCTCTCTAATTTTCTTCTCTCTCTCCCTCACCTCTCTACCTCTCCCCTTTGTAGGTCTCTTAGTCACTCCTTTTCTACCTCTCCATTCCTCCTTATCCATCCCTTTATCTTTATTCTTCTCTCTCCTCTTTTCTCTCCCTCCCCTCCCTACATCATCACATCTCTATATCTCCCTTCCATATGTCTCTCACTCCCTCCATGACTACTTCTCCCTCCCTCCCTTGTTACTCCTCTACCAATACTTACCTTTCTCTCTCCCTCTCTTCTCTCTCTCACCTTTACCTATTTCTCACCTCTTTATCTCTCCCCTCTCTAGGTCTCTTAGTCACTCATTTTTTCCCTCTCCATCCCTCCTTAGCCATCTCTTTCTATTTTTTCTTCTCTCTCCCTCCCCTATCTAGGTCATCACCTCTCTATCTCATCCTTCCCTATGTCTCTCACTCCCTCCATGTATACCTCTCCTTCAATCCCTTGTTACACCTCTAACACTACTTCCTTTTATCTCTCCCTCTCTTCTCTCTCTCTCCTCTCTAGGTCTCTTCCACTCTCTCTCTCAATCTATACCTTGCCTTCCCTCCTTACCCCCATCTATATCCTTGTGTCCCTAACTCTTTCTTCTTATCTCTCCCTTTATTATTGTTTCTTTCCCATCTCTCTCCATTCTCTCAATCACTACCTCTCCCTCCCATATTATCTCTCTTCCCACCTATAGGTCTCTCCCTCCTTCCCTCTTTACCTCTATACCTCTCCCTCCTTGTCTCATTACCCACCTCTCTCCTACCTCTATCTCTCTCACACCTATCTCTCCCCTTATATATCTCACCCCTATTTCCCTAGGTTTTAGGTCTCTCACCTCTATATATCTCCCCTCTTTATTTATTTCCCTCCCTCTCCACCTCTCTCTCTCCCCCCTTACCCATTTTTCCCTATGTTTGAACTATCTCATTTTATTCCCTCCCCCACCTCTCTACCTCTCCCCTTTAAGGGTCTCTTAGTCACTCATTTTCTACCTCTCCATCCCTCAACCATCTCTTTCTCTTTGTTATTATCTCCCTCCTCTTCTCTCTCCCTCCCCTCTCTAGGTCACCACCTCTTTATCTCCTCATTTCCTAGATATTTTACTCCATCCATCCCTTGTTACTCCTATATTGATATTTCTCTCTCTCACACACACATATCTCTCCCCTCTCTCCCTCTCTACCTTTCCTTCCATCCTTACCTCATCTCTATCCTTCCCTTCCTACCTCTCTCTTCTTCTCTCTCCCTCTATTATTTTTTCTCATCCAACTCTCTCCATTATCTCAATCACTACCTCTACCTCACACTCTCTCTCTCCATCTCTATGTATCTCCCTCTTTACCTCTCCCTCCTTGTCTCATTACCCACCTCTCTCCCCCGTATATATCTCTCACCACTATCTCTCCTAATAATTGACATGCCATGGGATTTTAATCCTAAAAATTCTCTAGATTATTATACTCCTCAACAACATAATGCCAATGCCAATCCTTCTCAATAAAATTTCAATCCTTCACAACATAATTTCATTGTAAATCCTTCTCAACAAAATGTCAATCATTCATAACATAAAATCAATGTAAATCATTACAACACAATGCTAATCCATCACAACATAATGTCAATGTTCTACCAACCAATGTTCATATCCAACATTAAGACACATTTTCTCAACAACGAGATGGACTTGTAGAGGATGATAGTGATGAAAAAATTATCGAAGAGGAAATCTTAGAATTCACCTAAGATCCTAAGATACAATAATTAATAAACAAAATTTTTAGCTCCAATCCACACACGTATATCCTTAGACTTGCGCAACATGGTGCCAAGCTACGTATGGACTTTTATGTCGAAGCTCTCAAAGATATGACTATCATTCATATGGATGATGAAACAGTTGTTAGACAAGTCTGTAAACTAGTCGTAGATCCAAATATACCACCTCTCTTTTCAAAATAAAAAGCACCAATAAATGAGTCATCTTATGCACAACATGTTGATAATCCCCTATATAGACAACCATGTCAATTAGAACAAGCACTCGCTGCCCAACATAGTGAAATGGACCCAAACATCATGGCAGCTCAAAACCTAACACAACAATCAACAAATCCATTCTCCACACCACTTTTAACTCACAATGTTTCAACTAATGTATGGAAACCCAACACATCAATGAGCCTATATCAAACATTCTTATCACAAAATTCCCTGCAACAAGGACCAACTGTTAATGTGAAAAACATGGGTGACCTTCCACCTAGATCTGCACATCACATACCAAATCAACAAACCAATGTTCAACCATAATTACATGCCACCATTTCCCCACAAAAAAAACACATGGAATCACCTACCTACACCATTTATGATCCAAATAATCCACCAATACAAAAAAAAAATGCATTCCCTTACACACAACGACCACCTACATATCAGCAAACACAAATTAACAACCCTCAAGATCAAATAAATACACAATACATGTAGAAAAAACCTCCATATTATGATTCTTCATACAAAACAAAATACCAAAAATAGCTATAACTCCAAAATCTAGATCCTAATGTCATGAAAAATCAATATGGATCTTCATTCATTCAAAATCCACAACAACACATCATAAATTCACAACATCAAACTCTTAACTCACAACAAAAAACTATGAATCGACAACATCAAACTCTCAATCCACAACATCAAAATATTAACCCACAACAATGTATCATTCCTCAATAACATCAAACTTTCATACCTCAACAACAAAACATCATAACACAATATCAAACCCCCAATCCACAACATCAAAATACCATTCCACAAGGACCCAAACCTTCTTTACACATGCATAAAATTCCTCAAGGTCCTACACCCACACAAAACCCTTCATATGAATCAACATTCATGGTGGGACAAAAAGTATATAACACACTTAATCCACAATCAAACACACCAAGTACCGACATAACATTGCAAATCCAAAACCTTAATCAAATTATATCAGATATAAAACTTGGGAAGCTAAAGAAGAGCTATGCATTACAAGACATATATGTCCCTATCCATTTGATCACAACATACCAATGATCCCCTTTCCAAAATCATTTGAAATCCAGAAATTTGACAAATACAAAGGAAGAGGGGACCCAATTGAACATGTGTGAAAATTTTTTGTAGCTTGCATGGATATCGCTAACAATAACTCTTATCTAATGAGACTCTGGCCAAGAAGTCTTGGAGGTGCATCTATTGAATTTTTTCCCATCTACCTCCTAGAATCAAAACTTTCGATGAGTTATCCAAAAAAAAATCAACCATTTCTCATATAACATTGAATAATGTTGTAAGTATGAAGGTGTTGTCATTGATGTCAATAGGAAGTCTATTGACTTGTGTTGTCATGGATGTCAACTATGTGTTAAGGAAGTTTTTGCATTGTGAAAAAGAAGAACATAGGTTGTGCATGTATAGTTGAGATACTACAGAAGTATTGTGAGTACATGGAGCTATATTTTTGTTGTAGTATCTGACGATGAGTTGGAATGATGAACTAAATGAGATGTTGTCTCTGGTACTTGGTTTTCAAGTGCTTTTGAGAAAAAATGAAAAATAGGGTAAACTATGTTGTATAATTGCTCATAGTGTGCTCCGGTATTATGCTCCATGTTCTTCTATATTGATCCTATGCCTGTGTGGATCTAATATTTTTTTCATGGTTGTCAGAGGTTTCTATATTCTGAATTTGGGTTTCTAGAACATTGTAAAGTGAGAGATGTTTTCATCAGTATGTGAACCAGTTATTTAGTGATGTTTTCTATGGCCTAGGGGAAATTTATTTTCTCCACGTTTCTTTATTTTTTGGCTTTAGGTTGTGTGTATTTGGGAAGTTTCTTATAATT
Organism: Sequoiadendron giganteum; assembly: GCA_007115665.2. Classification (NCBI taxonomy): domain Eukaryota; kingdom Viridiplantae; phylum Streptophyta; class Pinopsida; order Cupressales; family Cupressaceae; genus Sequoiadendron; species Sequoiadendron giganteum. The sequence continues at coordinate 461,385,029 of CM021102.1, forward strand.
CTTGTATCTTTCTATATTCAATTTTTTACTTGATTCAGTGTAATACAAAGCGAGTTTCATCTATTAGTATGCAAGTGAGGGTTACCAGTTGTTCTGAGTTGAAGTATTTTGAATTATGCGAGTTTGGATGAAGTTTTTGATGAATATCAAGTATTTCATGAATTATTCTAGATTATGTCCAAGTGAATTTTGCTGTCCAAAATTTTTGGATCGACTTAAGGAAGCGTGTTCTTAATGTTTATGGTGTGTTGCAAGGGTATTGGCCAACCTTGTGTTTAACACTACATGTGAGGCTTGTAGAAGCATGTTGAAGAATGTTGGGATCTATTTGGGTCCTAATTAATTATTTATTTATGTTTCCTTCATTCCTATCCACCATGGTAATGTTTACTTGTTGACTTATTTTGAATTTTTATGTATAACGACTAGTTTCCTACATTGGAGAAGGTGTTTTAGGCCAAGATTGATATAAATATGTATGGTGTTGTTGTGATTTGAGGCATGAATGAAATTTGAAGAAATATTGATGCGATCAATTTGAGTGAAGTGTGTGATGCAAATTTGAGTAGAACAGTGAAAAGTTCAATGTTAGGATTCTTGAAGGTAGTGAGCTGAAGGCATCCAAAATCATTCAAGAAAAGTTGCGAGATTGTTGGAGCATTGTGGTGGATTTCCTTGTTGCATTGAGAAGTGTTCTCTGTGTAACATTATTCTTCTATCTTCTTATATTTATTTCTATGGAAGTGAGCCCTTTTGGACAGTGTGTCATATTCTAGTAGTGAGCCTCCTTGTATCAGTTTTGCAATCACTTATATTGTGAGCTAATCCTCACTGTAGTTTTTCCCTCATTGGGTTTTCCACATAAATCTGGTGTTCTCTTGTCTATGGAGTTGTGATTTTAGTTTTTTTTTATATGTATTCAATGTTTAATCATACTAACAGAATAAGGGTTTAATGAATGCATGTGGATCTGATTATTGTAGAGGATTTTGAAGTTTTTATTTGCTACAACTGATTCACCCCCCTCTTAGTTGTCTTTTTCATTTAAATAATTGGTATCAGAGAAAGGTTCCTTGGAGAAGAGATTAATTGCTTAAGGTAGATCCAGGATGGTGAACAAGGTTACTTTGGATTTCCCTAGATTCGATGGCATAGATTATGCATTATGGTAGACAAATATGGAAGGATATCTATCAGCTTAAGGATATGAGATTGGAAAGTCTTATCAAAATGCATATACTGCACCTCTGAATGGTCCAAGTACAAATGCAAAAATCAAGGCACATGAGATCAATGCTAAGGAAAGATTTATTATTGTGAATATTCTTTCAAATATCGATTTAGTAAAAGTCATGAGTTTGAATATTTCTAAAGAGGTTTGGGATAAGCTAGAAATAATCTATGAAGGAGATCCAAAGGTGAAATAAGAAAAGTGGTAGAACTTGAAGGCACAGTTTGAAATGATGCAGATGTCTGAGGATGAAACAATTAAAGGCTACATATAGAGAGTTGATGAGCTGGTAAGTGCTATGAGAGGACTTGGTGTAGTAGTTAAATAATCTAAAGTAGTAAAGAAAGTTATCAGACCTCTTCTTGATTGTTACAGTGAAAAGGTATCTATTATTAAGGAAATTGTATATTTTGAAAATTATTCTAGAGAGAAGTTGATTTCTACATTAATTGCATTTTAAATGAGAAAACTTAGTTTGGAGAATGCTACAAAATTAGAGACTACCTTAAAATTTGGTAAATCAAAGAAGATTGAAGATTTAGATAAGGAAGATCTTGATGATGTGGAAGCTAACTTTATAAGAAAGATAAAAAAGGGTACCGGTTAGTACAAAGGTAAATTACCTTTTAAATTTTTTAGTTGTGGTGAGATAGTTCATTGTGCTTCAAGATATCCAAAGAGAGCTATAAACAACAGGAACAAGGAAAATAAAAGGAAAATGATTAAGAGAGCTTACTATGTGAGAGAATATGTTGGTATTTCTGATGATGATGATGAATGCTTTTTTTTTTCCATAAAAGAATAATTTGGTTCTACTAACTTGAAAGTTGTGTGAAGGAGAGTGTTCTAGAGATGAAGGTACTTTGGTATCTGTTTTTTATACTAAAGAGGATAAGAATTATTGGGTCGTTGATAGTGGTTTCTCTAATATAAGTTTGTTAAACTTGAAAAATTATGATGGAGGATTAGTTAAATTTAGAGATTATTCAGGAGCTAAGATTTTTGGAATAGGTTCAATTAGTTTGGATGGAAAGAATAACACTAAATTTTTTTACTATGTTAAGGGTTTAAGGCATATCCTTTTGAGTGCTGGAAAAATGTTTAGCTAAGGGTATAATCTTATGTTTAAGGATGAAACATGTGAGATTATAAAAGGGTTTGAAACTATGATTGTTGTTGGTAAGAGAATAGATAGAAACATCTATCAGCTTAAGGGTGTTGATAGTCATTTCTTTATGTATCAGATTAATGATAGTTGGTTATGGAATTGGAGGATGTGTCACATAAATTGTGATAATTTGACAAGAATTATTTCAGTTCATCCAGTGAGAGATCTACCAAGAATCACAAAAGCCTATCAATGTTGTTTGTGAAATTTGTCAATTTGGAAAAAAAACAAGGAGTAGCTTCAAGGGAAAGGAAAAATCTGCTATCAGACTACTAGAATTAGTTCATATAGATATTTTTGGTCCTACAAGGGTGAGAAGTCTACAAGATGATAGGTACTTTATGCTTTTGATTGATGATTAATCTAGAATGACATGGGTTAATTTTCTTAGAGAAAAATATGATGCATTAGATAAATTCAAGGAATTTAAAGCAATGATTGAGAATGAAATGGATTTGAAAATTAAATGTTTGAGGTTTGAAAAAGGTGGTGAATTCACCTCCAATGAGTTTAACATGTTTTGCAAAGTTAATAGAATTAAGAGGCATTTTTTTCCCCCTAGAACTCCTCAGCAGAATGGAGTTATTGAAAGGAAAAATAGAATTATTTAAGGAGCTGCAAGAAATATGATGAAAGAGGAAAATCTACTGGAATTCTACTGGAGAGAATATATTCATAGTACTATTTACATACTTAATAGAGTTCAAGCCAAATCTAACAACATAAAGACTCCCTATGAGCTACGGTATGGAAGGATTTCTATTGTGAAGTAATTTAGAGTGTTTGGAAGGAAATGTTATATCAAAAGAGAAGAAAAAAACTTAGGAAATTTTGATGTAAGATCTGATGAAGGCATCTCCCTTGGATATTCTATTGGAATAAAATATTATAGATGTTACAAATAAAGGATGAGAAAGATAGTTGAAAGTGCAAACGTTAAATTTAATGAAAACTTGTAGAATTCTATTACAACAAATAGATATGTGTTAGATGAACCTAATTGCAGAGAAGAAGAAGAAAAAGGTGATGGACAAGAAGTAAAAAATGAAGAGAAAGAAGCTCTAGAGAAGACCCCTAAAACCCCTAAGTATGTACAAAATAATCATTTTGAAGATCAAATCATTGGAGATAAGAGAAAATTTGTACTGACAAGAAGAAAAGTTGTTGAAGTTGAGGTAATATTTTGTTTACTTTCTAAATTTGAATGTAAAATAGTGAGTGAAGAATGCAAGGATGAACATTGGATGAAGGAAATGGAATAATAACTCATGTAGATAGAAAATAATTAGACTTGGGAATCGGTTCCCAGATTGGCAAACAAGAACATAATTGGAACTATGTGGGTATGCAGAAAAAAATTGAATGAAAATGGAGTAGTAAGAAACAAGGAAATACTTTTATGTAAGGGTTAATCACAAGTGAAAGGTATACAAGGATCTAGTAAAGGCACCACAAATAGTAATAATTACTTCAAAATTGATGAAGAAAAAATCCTAATAGTAGTAGTGTATGTGGATGACATTATCTTTGGATGAAATGAAGCTACATGTGTAAGAATTTTTCAAAGGAGATGCAAAAAGAATTTAAAATTTCAATGTTTGGGGAGATTAATTTCTTCCTTGGGCTACAAATCAATCAAACAAATAAAGGTATTTTTATTTCTCAATAAAAAAGGAAAAGCATGCAAGGTAGATTTGTGGCATGATGAAAGAGAATCAGAGATAAAATGGAGTTTCTCATGCAAGTGAGGATGATGGTGTTAACAAAAAGTTTCATTGATGTCAAGGAGAGATAAGGTTTGTAGTGAATATGGAAGCATGGGTATAGGTTGTTGGTGAATGCATATGCTACGATGTTTTCATTAATGTCAAAAGTGGAATTGATCATGCAAGAGAGATTGTTGGCATGATGACAGAGGATGATTGTGAGAGTAGTGGATCTAATGGAAAATTAGATGGTAGATTCAAACTGTATTTCTCGAGAGCTTTCCAGAAAGGTATTGTGTAGGTCTTGATGAAAATGAAGATGCCAATTTTCATTTGTTCATGCTCTCGGTATAGGGTTTATTAGTTAAACCCTATGTGTGCAGGATTTTACAGTCACAACATTCAAATAGTTTAGATTTTGTCATTGAATGGTTGTAGTAGGTTGCAGGAAGCTTAAGTAATGACTTAAGCCCATTGATGTTTGTCTTGTGACTGACCCCTCACATATTGGCAACCAATTGATAAGGTTTGAGGTTCACATCGACATGATAGTGCATGATCAATGGTTCAAGGAGTTAATAAATTTAAGAAATTCATGACTTAGTTAAGGATTTTGAAGAACTAGTGACTTAGCAATGAAGCAATGAGGTTCTCTTTTTTGTCGGCATGTCACATTTTTTTAGAACTTCACAACCTCCAAAAAGAGGTTCTTAAGTTTTGATTTCAAGTGGCTTAGCGATCTTGTGATAAGGAGTAAGGAAGCACTCCATGTGGGGCCTAGCCATAATGATGATGTAGACATGTGGCATGACAAGAGATTTTTGATGGTGACTATGTATTGGTGGTTGCAGGTCACATATGTTACAACTCATGTATTTAAAGTCATAGGTATGACCGACCCCTTCACCTTATCTTTATCGGATCGTCAAGTATTCAACAACTATAATATTTCCTAAGTCTCTGATGCAAATATTTTTCTTAGCTTGATCAACAGTGAAGGTCAAGCCTTGGAAATCGGATAGTGCCCATTAATTACACTAATTTTTTTTTCAGGGCACAACTAAGTCCTATGGGGATAGCAAAAAACCGTTGAGATTAAACAAGATCAAATGGTGCATGAAGGTGACATACCAAGTTAGTAGAAGGTGATGTCACATTGATAGGTGGCATTATCCTACATACCCCTCTAAAATTTTAGTGGGGCCCAATCAACACCCATGGGGTTAGCAAGGAGTGATAGAGATTAAACAAGTTTGATCGAACGGTGCATGATGCATGAATGGTGGAACCTACAAAGGCTGGAAAAAATTATGTATTCCATGAATAGTAGAAGTTGACCAAGGAAGATCTAACAATGCCTATAGTGTATCTGTAAGGACCCATCAGGATTGTGATGATGATAGTTTGTGATGGAGAAGAACAGGTGTTGACAAGTGATTGCTCGACATACCAACTCACATCATTGTTGTTAGTTGTGTGGAGATGATGTGGATGAAAAATAGAAACAGTCCGCAAACCCCACAAGGTTTGTGTGGCCCCATTATCAGAGCTCGCAAGGTTAACAAGATTTGGACATGTGTCTTGGTGGACCTCACATATGATAAGCGGTGTATGAAGTAGATTGATGGCACAAATTAAAAGACATTTGATTTCATGGTGATCATCAATCAGTGGAGATCAACAACACATGTTTAAAGGTAATTGATCTGATGGCGATGTTTTAAACATGCCATAGTGAGTGAGGATCATAGGATCTTGGCATGAGAGAGAAGATCGATGACCAAAATTCAAAAGCAAAGATCTACGATGACTACAATTTATCGATAGGAAATCCAACAATGATTGATGCAAAACAAAAATGAAGGCAAATGTTATTAAAGAACATTATCAATGAAGGAGATTTGAAGGACCATTTATCAAATGATTATGTTTTAAAGTTGTGATGATAAATGATAGACCTAGGATTGAGGTGCTAAGGGAAATTATCAACAACCCAGATTTAAGTGAGGTATTCACAAACGGCTAACTCCTTGGGAATATGGTTTTGAATGTTAATCGACACAAAGGAAGGAATTAATTGGTCCAACTACATCTGTGATCAATGTTGGGGAAGATTTGATCTATTAAGTGGCAACACAATTTGCAAAATATTTGAAGATCAAATTAGGTCAGATGAGCAAAAGGATACATTGATTGCATATCTGATCTTAGCGTTTGATAGGAAGAGAATGAAGGAAAATTATTTGTAACCAAATCAAATACTAGGTAGCTCGATGCAATATATGGAAATATCTAGTAAACTCTATCAGATATCTTAATTTTGAGTTGGATAGTGGTGTGTGTGGCTTGACGAAAAGGAATCTTGTTGGTAAAGTTAGTATGTCAAGAAAACCCTAACAATAAGTTGGAGATGATCTAGACATCTCGAGGTAGAGACAACAATTCAGTAAAGAAAGAAGACAATCTTATATTGTCTCAGGGAAGTATATTTTGAGTGGTTGTGAAGTCGGCTAGTGAAAAGGGTGCTAAAGAGAGTTATGTATTGTTGAGTGTGAAGTAGAGGCTGATAGAGAAGAGACTTTATAGTGCAGGAAGATAGAACAAAATTTTCTAAGTGCAAAGGAGGAAAATAGAGAGTGAAGATCAGAGGGGATGTGTTGCAAAGTGTGCAACTTCAACAACAAAGTGTGAGTTGTATTGAATGCAACAATGTACTAAATATAATGATGCATTATTGGTTAAGCAGAACCAATCTATGCATATATGAGCTTATAATTTTGTAAGAGGTTATATCCTCATTGCACTAAGTTGTAGCTCATTTTAGGGGATTGTAGTCTCCTTGGAGTTGTAGCTCCTAAAACAGGGTGTTGTAGCATCCTTGAAGTTATAGCTTCTAAATTATGGAGTCAAATATTCCTTGGGTTGTAGCCCTAAACATTGTAACATAGATTTGGATTGTGAGGCTGGATTTGAGCATTAGAATCAAGCAACATTTCTCACCATGGTTTTTCCCATATTCAGTTTTCCACATATATTTGGTGTTGTGGGCATGTGTGTGTTGATTATCTATTTGCATGTTCGTGTTTGCATCCTTAGTTTTCAATCTACACTTTATGATTTTGAGAAAGTAATCTACACAAAGGATTTGAGGGATAAATTTTTTAGTATCTACTCATTCACCCCCCTCTCAGTAGATCATTGTGTTCCAAAAACCTCCCGAACAACTGAATCCCAAAAGGAAAAAGGTATAGGATCAAAATACCCTTGTATCGTATAAGATGTTTGAAGACGTAGTAGATATAGAGGAAGTGGCCAGTGTGTAAATAAATCTGAAGGATGACATTGAGGCTGACCAACAACTCCTTGAGCTTGTAACTAAGGCTCACAAATCTAAAGGAAGAGTGGATGCACATATGCAAGGTGAGAAATAAATACATGAAGATGAGAGAGTGATTTCTTCTCTCAGATTTATAGAAGATGACGAGTTTATTAAAACTCCAAAATTTAAAGACTTTTGGGTTAAGATGAAAATGCAAGAATTTGAAGAGAGAATTGAGATTAACAAGATGGGAACAAATGAATCCTAGCATGATTAGATTGTTTCTCAAAATTTTAATGAGCTTAGTATAAATTAAATTGATATCAGCCCATAGGAGGCAAGAACAATGGTATTGAAGAGTAACATACTAATCATCCTCGAGATGGAGTTAAAGAAAATGTTCTTTCTTGATCAATTGAGGAATTAAGAATATTCCATGTTGGTTGTCGAATTCAAATCGAAAGAAGGGATGAGTAGTACAAGATACAATCCTAAGATTGAAACCCTAGCCTTTTGGGCTAAACAAAAGAATACATAAAAGCCTAGGCTACTAGATGTTGTATAGGAGATGAGAGGAGCTACTATGGTCAAGACACTTAAGGATACCTTAGCGTTGGAGGCTGCTACAATGACCATGCACTCAACTATGTTCACCCAAGCTATGGTCAAAGGTTTGGAACTTAGATTAGAAAAAATATGAAAAGGCATAGATTGGCATGAATGATGAGGTGAACAAGTTGTTCATGAAAAATGTAAAATTGAAAGAAAATTTGAATGGAGCAGGTCCTTCTCAGAACATAGAAATCATAATATACTAGCCCCCAATAGTTCCACAAATTTGCATAGATAGATTTTTTGTTGATTAGGGAAATGCATTGAAATATGGCCTAGAACAAGAAATTAAGAGTTTGAAGAAACTCAATGAAGAGACAAAAGAGGGGGTGAAAAGGTAGACCTTTAGTACATCTGAGAAGGTCTTGGAGCATAAAGTTAAGATAATTATGGATAAGATAGAGAATGTATACGAATGCTATGTTTCCCTATCTCAAGGACTTGAAAAGATGAAGGTCCATATACCAATATTAGACCCCTTATTCAAGAAGTGGCAGCCCATCCACCACACCCTAATGACATTGTACAAAGTCTTACAAAGAAGTGTGGTTTCCCCTACAACCCTAAAAATCACATAAAATATGGTAAAAATGATCCTTGATGAGTTTAAATACATATCTAGGGAAAATCAAAAGATCACAACAAAGATGGGGGCATTCCATACACTCAAACAGTGGTTTGTGCCAAGGATACTAGGAGATGGTGATCAATTTAAGGACTTCAATTATTGGATGGGTGAATTCAATCAAATAGTTCTAAGTTGTATTGTTCAATTACAAAAAGATCATGATATGAGCTCCCATAGTTTAAACTTAATTCTGGATGGGATGATTACACTAGATTTGGGTTATTAAATTCATCACAAAAGCTAGGGGAATGCTAGACAACAGATGGGGAAATCATTTAACCAATATGCCCCAGATTGAGGGATACAAATGGCCTAATGACTATACAATTTTCTAGTGGGAGTAGACATACTTGGCTCCCCTAGAAGAATAGGTCTTGTATTAGATATAGTGAAGTGCCAAGCCTTGGATACATCATCAAGGAGAGAGGAAATTTCTAAATTGGATGATCATGGGTGCCTTACGATAATTAAAAAACATCAAATGTACTACAAGTGCTTTGACCTTCGATGTTTAAAATTTGTTTTATGTTTTCTCTCATTAATCGTATTTTGGTAATTATGAATGAATATAAAATAACTAATACTTTTAGTTTATACAAATCAAGGGGTGACTAGAGATTTTTTTTGAAATATAATGATTTGAAGCTTGTCACTTCCCTCATCCACCTATAAGAGGGAAACCAAGTTTGAGGTAAAAAGGGGTAGAGTAGAAGATAGTTGGGAGAAAAAAAATTTGGTATACATTGTAAAATATTTTGAAACAGATCAATGGAAATGAAGCTATAAATCGGTGGCCAAATTTTGGTTTCACTTGTTTGTTGAAATTATTGTGTATGATTATGTTCATGTCTCTAATTTTATCTTTCCTTATTATTCAATTCAAGTATATTAAGTATATATTTGGTTTGACAAAGCACATTCATGTTTTGTGTGGCTCATTTAACTGGTTTCTTCAAGTAAGAATTAAATTACTTTTAAAATAAATCATAGTATTTTAGGAACTCATTTGGATCAATAAGAAGAGTCTTATAATTACTTCACTTGAAATTTATGCAATTCATAAATACTTAAGTGCCAAACAACGAGAATTATAACCAGAAGGACGCATATCAATCCATATTTTGACTCTATTTCCCAACAAGAAGAAGGCACTAATCATATCCATTCTAAAATAATATTTCATAAAATATCATTTATACATTTTAATTTATAGTTGTAGTAGGAGCAGTAGTTAGTTTTGTATCATATATTTCAAACCTACATGCTTTTCTAAAATAGATTAGTAGAAGATGTTTTAATTGAATTTTTTTTTATCATATGAAGTAGATGTAATTGGAAAGATTATGAGGATGATTTAATTGAAAAAATTGATTGATCACACAAACTATACAAATATGCAAAGGGATTTAATCTTCTTAAACATCCATTCAATCTCAATGAATACAAATTCATTGGTGAAAAAAGTTACACCCACCTAGGTATAACAGATCCCGAAGAGTAGGGAATTTCAACCATCCTGGTTGATTCCATTTATTGGCCATATCACTTGTTGAACCTAATCATAGAGCTTGGCATAGTCTTAGGGTTTAATAATATATTGATTTGGGAACCAATAGTATGATTGTGAAGATTTGAGAATATGTTAAAAATGGTCTAAGGATTTAGTGATATGAGTTTCAAGTGAATTGGTGCTCCACAATGATATGTCTTATGCATTGAAGTGTCATAGATTGTAGGGTTTCTCTGTTTCTACCAATTCAGTGAGATTATTCACTTGCACTAGAATTTGTTGATTGATTTCTTCAAGATATGATTATAGAGAGGTTGCATTTCCTTCATTTTGGTTTGACTGATGTTTTTGGTCTCTCCCTAGTGATGTAAAGGCAAACAATTAATAGTTTTGATAGTGGTATTGATAATTAGGTCGACATCATGAGTTCCTTCATTTTTTGTTGATCCTTGTTAGAAACCCTAGATCAGACATGGAAACCTAAACACCTTCCACAGAAGAGAAAACATTAAAAAAGCAGAGCTTTGCATGCGAATGTGCAAAATGATATATTCAGGAATTTCAATATTACAATGAGATGATTTGCTTTATAAAAGCAATGTATTTCTCATTATAACTTTCATGTATCCTACTCTGAGAAATTGAGTCTCTTAAAGTCCTTTATATCTTTCCCTAAGGTTGTATACCTTAGTCTACAAGTCCATACGTGGTAAGCCTTAAACAACATTGTAATCTTTGTAAGCACCGAGCTTCATATATTATGAGTTAATCCTTACCATGGTTTTCCCTCATTAGGTTTTCCACATAAAAATCTTGGTTTCTTTGTTTGGTACATGTTTTATCTTTTTCTCTTCTTTCAATTCATGATATGTGATATTTTATCTACAAATAAGACTGGTTAAGTTTTAATAAATGCTCATTCACCCCCCCTCTCAAAAATTATTTGTGTTCAACATGATTCTTTGTAAAACGAGTTCAACATTCCTAAGAATCATAAAATATTTTTTTCTCTTCTTAAGAAAGAATTCTTTAGATTTAATTTTCTTTTTGAGCTCAAGTCTAACTCTAAGATTCCAAGTAACATCCATTGGAGTGAAGGCTCTATGTTGGAAAAAAAAATCCAAAGAGAATCTACTCCTTGGAAAACTTGAGAGAGGTTATTAACCACAAAATTCTTGCTTCTTGGAACTTTGACTTGTCTATTATTGAGCTATATAAAGCCTTGAGTTTTATTTTTTCTTCTACCTATAAACCCAAAAGACTTATTTTATATGGACTTTTGTGCTTAAAATTCTTTTTATTTTTGATCGCGTCCTTAACCATGGATTTTTATTATGTGTAGTCTATATGATAAAGTGGAGACCTATCAATATTTATTTTATTATTATCCTTTTTCTTGGAATTTATGGTCATTATTTCTAGGTAAGAGTCAAAATTGGGGCAATAGAAGTTCTTTTAGTTGGAGTGATGTTTTTTTTGGTTTTTTTAAGTCTTTTTCTATTGATTTTAATAAGTTTTGGTCTCTTCTTTCTTGTGAAATTGTGTGGCATCTGTGGAAAGAAAGAAATGGGGATATTTTCCAAGGTAGAAGAATAATATTTACTAACTCTACTTTTGAGATCATGACTTTTAATATTATAATGCAAATGTCACTCATTATGGAGATCCCAAAGAGAAGATCATGGATTTTGTTGAAATAGGGATAGTCCTTGGTGTACAAGAATGATATTGTCAATAACCACTTCTTATCTTAGGGAAAGAATAACATTGATGATAAAGAGATCTAATTTATTAAAGAGTACATGAAAAAATCTCGATTCTTGACAAGAAAGAGGGCAAGATTTTTGAATTTAGTAGAAGAATTAAGAAAATTGTGGAGTTTCAAAATATGGTCAGAGATCTTAAGGAGGAATACATGGAAGAGCCAATAATTGACACTTTTGAGACTAACTATAATGAGAATGATAACAACTAGAAGTTTTGTTGGGAATAGGGCTATTTTTTCCCTATTAAACTAATGCATTAGTTTGGTGTAAGTCCTTTTTGGCCAGTCTATGCTAACAATGTTTGTTCTCAGTGGGACTGTTGTATAAGAACCTTATATTGTATATCATTTTGTACTCTTAGTATTCAACGTAAAATATAAAAAATATTATTGGGACTATTTATACTTCCATTGGATGATAATGGATCGATATTTTTAGATCTTGAGGTTATTTTGGACACAAATAAAAAGTACCTTTGCAATAATTCTATTGAGGAGTTCTTATTCTAATTAAAGGGCCTATAACCTAAAGATACTACATGAGAACTTGTGAGTATTCTCTCTAGGTTTCCTCATCTAAAGCTTTGAGCATCATTTCTTACAAAGGGGGAGGAAATGTTATGAAGCTTGTTCTATTATATGAGCTAATATTCATTGGGCACATATACCTTGTAAATCACTTTAGGAAAAATTAATAAAGGAGGATGCATATTTTTTGTAATGCATCCCACTAGTTGTTAGAATAGCATATTTATCCCACATACATGGGATGGTAGTATTTACCTTTAAAAATATATATGTTTTAATTAATTCCCAAAAGAAAGGCATATTGGGTATTTGTACTTGGAGTGTATGCTCTATTTGGAGGTTTCCCCCTTAAAGTAGTGCTACAAATATAATTAAAATATTATGTTTCTCTAATTTCTATATGTTTCTATGTGTTACAATATACTTTATCTTGTAGGTTCATTTAAATTTTCTCAACATCTATCATTCATTTCTAAAGCTCTTTCTCTCAATCTACAACATATGTTTCCTTTGATTATTTATTGTTAATGAACTAGACTCATAAAGGATAGGTACATTCTTGATAATATCATTGTTGTGTGGGAAGGAATGGAATGGTTCAAGTGTTACCAATAGTAACCCATCTTCATCAAGATTGACTTTTTTGGCCCATTACTATATTGAGTAGCCTTTGATTCTCAATATGCTCCAATATCTCAGATTTGGTCCTCAATTTGCACACTTTGTCAAATATTCTTTGTTGATTCTTCTACTTACATTGCCATTAATGGACACCTATTTGAGTATTTTGATATTTTTGATTCATTTTTTAGGTTTTTTTCTTGGCTCCTATTCTCTATGTGTTTGACGCACAAGCCTTTGGAAATATTTTAGCTAATGTTGTTTCACAAGAACTAGTTAAATTTATTACTATTCCTAACTTTATAGATAACTAATCAATGGATATTTTGTTGATGAATCATTTCTTAATTTCTTGGAGGATGAATGTAATATCACTCAATTTCTTTAATGCTTAGATATTTTTATGAAGCTTTAGGGTTGAGTATACATTGAAAAAATAATCAATGTTATCGATAATCCTTCTTAGGAAAAAATAATTGGCTAAATTTTTATGGCTAGAACTAGATCAATCATGGAGCATAATTTATATTCCTAGGCATTTCTTTTGAATTTTAGGCTCCTCCTTTTTATGCTAATTTATCATTTCTAGAGTTGAATTTTTTATCCTACTGGAATATTATGCTTCCTTCTCTTGTAAGGAAATTTAAGGTGTATTCTAAAATTCCTATTGCTACACATGTATATTATTCTTTTTGTTGGGTGCTATCTAAAGCCTCATATTTGAAGCTTAGAAAAATTAAAGGAAAAATTTATAGGCTTCCTCTATCAAAGTTATGAAATTTCAAAAATTAGCTTGAGAATTTTTTTTTATCCATCATGACTCTATTCGGCTTGGCTTGATTTCTATTTAATGATAATGCATATCTCTATGTGGGAAATGAATTATTTAAGCTTTAGAAGGGAATGAAGCTTAGAAATTTCTTTATTAGATATTTTATTTCTATAATGGAGCCCAATAGGCATCATCCTTGGAAGGATCTTGGTTTCATAATATTCTCATAATGAAGGATCATAGCTAGATGTAAGGAACATTTTTCATTAAAAGCATATAAAATTTTGGGAGACCATCAAACCATGGTTTCTGTGAACCCCTAAACCTATGAATGCACAAGAACAACAAACATTTCAATGTGTTAGATCAAATGAAAACAAGCATGATGGATTTCCCATGAAATCCATCTACTAAACTCAAACAAGGAAGAAAATGAAAAACAAAACTTAAATAAATGAGAACTAATCCTAATTAAGCAAGTAAAATAGTGATCCCGTGGGGGAATTGGTGTCAATTGAATGTTGAAATTGGCCCTTTCCCAAATCCTAAGTTGTAATGTGAGTGATTGTAGATTGATCAAATCTCTCCAAAGATATTTGAGCATAACCTAGCTATGAAATGTGAAAATGATGAATGGTTGAGTGGAAATGGGCAAACGTAGCTCTCAATGTGAAGAGAGTAACTTTGCATGAAATTGTGGATGAATAATGAGGAGAGAAGCCTCCAATTTATAGATTTGAATTTGGAGGAATGATAAAGATTTGATCAATGTAGGACTAACCTTAAATCCAATGGTTGAATGCCACATGTCACTATGTGAATGGTTGATGGTTGTGCACATTTTGGCCAAAGTGCCAATAAATGCAATTAGTTTGAATTTAAATTCATGAAACGACTTGTTGAAGAGGGAAGGGAAATGAAGTTAATGTCACTTGGCTCAAGGCAAAGGACATGTAAGAGGCCTTAAATGCCTTGTTGGAAGGACCAAGCCTAGTTGGAATTTTTGAATTCAAATGAGGGAATATTCCCTTTTGATGCCATGTGAGGGAAAATAGAGATTTAATAGATGAATTAAATCTATTTTCATGTGAAAGTTGCATTCTCTAGAGAAGTTTAGTGAGAGGGATTAACTTAATTAAGGTTTTGATTAATTTAATGGGAGATTAGATGATTTGACAATTTTGACTCAAATAGATGAATTAATTTAAATCAGAATTGAGAGGAAATGATTAATTAAATAAATGATTTTGATTTATTTAACTAAAGAGGAATTTGTTATATTAAATCAAATAAGGTTTAATTTATTTAATTCAATAGGGGGACTTTAGGGATTTTAATCAAATAAAATGATTTATTTAATTAAACAAAAATATAAGGTTAATTAAATTAAATTTATTAATTTAATCAATGGAGGAGAAACACTTGATTAAATGAATAATTATTCATTAAATTAAGAGACAAAATATAATGAAATATTGAGAGTGTGATTTAAGAGGAAATGTTGTTAGTAATCACTATCAAGTGTGTTGAACCGAAATTGTACATTTTCCATGTCTACATTTTGCCCCTCTTTGAAGCAATGTACATATTGCATTGATTCAAAGAATAAAATTGTTGTGATCAAAGTTCAAAGTATCTTGATTTCTCAGATGCCCCACTATTGCCCTAGTGAAAGGATATTGCCGGTATAATGCCCCCTCGAGAGATTGGACGAAAATTTTGATTTTTGGATGATCTCATGAAAAAAAAGAGGACAAGGTGCTTGACAGGCCAAAATTTACCCAAAAATGCCAAAAACATGTTTAAAATGCCAGAAAAGATGCAGAATGGCCCTCGATTGGACAAAACTGAGATTGGGGGACCAAAACCCTAGTTAGACACTGCAATTAGGTCAAAAAAACCCTAATTTTCAGGCTTAAATAGACCTTGAGGGGTCACTTTCAATGCATTTGCAATCTTAGCCTTTGGAAAATTTCACATTTAAGCTCTAAGTCTTGGTCGAAATGGCATAGCAACAACTTCCCAGGCACGTATTAGAGAGAGTACAAGTACACCAGTGACTAGTCAACGTAGGACCTGTGGTATGTACCCTTATTCGACTTTCAATTTTTTTGTTTTACGTGCATTAATTAGGGTAGAAGTGTCTTCTAGGTTGAGCGATGCTATATAGCACCACTGAAAATGCTTTATCGACACTGCATGGTCCTATATTAGACTGCATAAACAAAGAGTGTCATGCGCTTCAGTTTGGACATTAGGGTTCAGCTGGTCAAAGTCTGATGCAAGCAAATATTCCACCGCGCGGGGCAGTTAGGGAATTAGGGCTTGCCACAAAGTCGGTCGCATACGCGTATAGCATCGCACATGCCACTTTGGTACTAAATAAATTTCAAACTTGGTCGTCGCAGCATAGTTTGCAACTTTCCAAATTATGTCGCACCCATAAACAACATTGCATTTGCTATTTTGGATGCAAAAATTAGTGCGAGATGCAGATTTCTTTATTTATTTATTTTTGACATGATGGCTTCCCTTGTGCAAGACGAGCTTGATGTACTTTACCATGGGATCACAGATGGCCTGTGCTCAATAGACTGTCTGATATGCATGAGTTGGTTCAGGAGCAGCTTGGTGTACTTGGCCTTTGGTACATTGCGTATGTCTGTCCTATCTATTCACACTTGGGCATGATGATAGCCTTGGCTGAGCAATGGCATAGTGAGACTTCATCCTTCCACCTTCCTATCGGTGAGGCCACTATTACCCTTGAGGATGTTTGGCACATCCTCCGATTACCTATTCATGGGGCCAGAGTTATCTATAATCTAGACGTCAGCAGAGATGCATGCTATGGGGTTATTGAGCTTGATGAGATTGAGTTTTCTGATGGGAAGATTGATTTGGAGAGATACCACGGTAGTGTACATATTTACAGATTGATTATCACTGCCATCATCTCAGGCCTTGTGGTATCTGATCGATAGGGCTGATACTTTGGTCCAAGATGGGGACTGGCATGGGATCAGATGGTTCACTACAGGGAGTGCTTTACTTGGGGACTAGTATGACTGGCGTCCCTATATAGGGATCTTCATGAGTTTGCATACTTGGAAAACATATCACTTGGGGCTGGAGTTACTCTATTACATATCTGGGCATGGGAGCAGATCCCAGTACTACGCCCAGATGTTACACTAGTTATTCTTGAGACACATGATCCTGTTGTTTGGCATTATGGTGGAGCATAGATTCATTTCACTCATTCTGGCATAGGTGGTCTAGCACATTGGCAGAGAGTTTGTCTGAAGACCCTAGATGGGCATTGGCCCATGGTATGATGATGTTGATCAGCTATTTTACACCTGGCAGGATAGGTGGATGCAGGGTTGGGAGCATACCATGATAGAGCGGTATCTCCCAGACAGGGTAGCCAAGCAGTTCAAAGAGGTACAAGACAGGCCGGATGACCAATATGTGGTGATCTTTGCCCATATGACTAGAGAGATAAAATGGGGCAAGCCTATTACATCAACAGAGGCAGTATCTTCCTTTCATCAATTATTTTCTCGATTGTGGCCATATGACCAGGGGCCAGTAGATGCAGGAGTCACTCCAATATATAGAGCATGGTTCAAACCTCCACTCAGATTGATAGTTTCGAGCGTAGCTATTCCATGACACAGACCCAAGGGTCAAATAGCTAGTAGAGGATGAGGCAGAGGAGGAGGTGGACCACCTCACCAGCAAACACCTCCAAGAGACTAGGCACAACATTAGCCAACAACACAGGATGGCCAGCCTCAGGTAGGCCCACAATAGCAGCCAGTAGTACAACCAGACCATCAAGATGCATTGATCCAGTAGCTATAGGGTTATATATAGGTTTTTGACAGTAGAGAATAATGAGGCACGACAGTAGGTCGCAACAGTCACAGCTGAGAGAGACCAGGCACGATCCAAGAGGGATCAGGAGATCAATCGGCAATGACAGCTAGTTACCACCGCTTCCTCCTCCCAGGGCTGATCAATTGACTTATGGGCATATAGAGAGGTTGGGCAGGAGGCCAAGTATTATCGGAAGCATTATAGGAAGGTAGTGCCACCAGCAGGCAAAGTGCCAGATTTCTCCTAGCAGATAGGGATGCGGCCGCTAGAGGATCACAGTGATAGGTAGGTGGGAGAGGGTGAGGGGCACAACCATTAGGGATAGCCCTTCGACTACAGACAATTTGTTTCATTTTTTATTCATGGGATGCATTATTGCCCCTATTGTACCATGTATTCTAATGTACATTTGATCTGATTTGTATCATAATAGTGTATTTTTTGATGATATAAATGAGATGATTCGCCTTTTACGATATGTATGGATGCATTCTAATTTGATGTGATGCTATGAGATGTTCCCATTTCCTATGTGATGCGATGTGGTGTATGTTTCTAATGGATGAAATTATTTTTGTACCCTTTTTCATGTATTTTAATGATGATCCTATGAATGTAATGTATGGTAATGATAATGGTGTAATGATATGCAAATGGTAATGGATGCTAATAATTGTGTATGATGTAATGTATTCTTAAGATGTTTAGAATAACAAATTTATATTATTCTTCATAACTTAAGATAATGATATGCTGCACTATGCCTTTTATTGCTAATGATTTGGTAGATGCAGAGTGTATGCAATGGTTATGTTTCGATTACTATTATGATACCATGTTAGTATGGAATGAAGATAGCAGAATTTTTAGAATCAGTGAGCTAGTTAGGATGATGATGTTTTTTCTTTCTCTAGAGTTGGGATTTTCAAAGGGTCAATTACGTTATGTTTGATAACACACATCGGTATGATGCATCAAGGTATAAAGGAAGAGGATGGCATGGTATCTAGTGTGATGGAATTTGACTTGACAATCAGATAGGAGTATTCTTGTTCATACTTAGCATACATACTTTATTCAGGATGTAGTTTAGATATTCTAAACATCTCGGGCCAAAATACTGGAAAGCAAGCCTTCCTATGTGGTCAACAAGATATCTAAAACATCATCTCCACAAACCAAACAAGGCATATATGACTAAGTTATTATACAAGGGTATCCCATAAGCATAGTAGATAAAAGAGACAATGATCTTTGCCCTATTCCTTTTTCTCTAAACCTGTTTTGTTTAGGCATCATCGAGAGGTCCTTGGAATGAGCACAAAATAAGATAAGTCGATAAAAGACCAAATAAAGCAAACCAAACAAGCTAATGTTCTTCATACTACTAACCAAGACTAAACTATTGTGGGGTACCTGATGCTTATGTCCATTGTAGGAAAGCTTCATTCTAGGACATGTTGTGATCAGGGTTTTGATGGGACTGATTTGGGTGATAAACCATTCATATTCCGAGTTGACCAACTTGTTAACTCACTATTCTAGACTTTCAAGACTCTGACGATTAGAGTGTTCACTTTTGAATGTGCTAGACTTGCTTCTGACTGCCTTACCAAAGGGTGAAGGCAATGATTGATTTTATTATGAGTGATAAAATTTGTGGGTGAAAGCAAGATGAAATGGATGCACCATTTTGGATTTTTCAAATATTTTGAGGCTATTTTTGGTATTTTGAGATGTTTACAAATGTTTTCGGTATTTTCAAGATTTACGACAAAGAGAATAACTTGAAGACCTATCCTAGGGTTCTCAGGAGCTCATCCATAGATTAGCCTTGCCTATATTATACACATAGAGACCATGTAGTTCAACCGACGAGCGACTTGACTCAATGATGAGATAAATAGGCAAATGCCTAAAGGACTAACCTAAATGTCTCGGGGGATAATCAAAGATCAACCTTGCCTATGTTGAAGCTTAGAGATGATGTAGTTTAGACAAGGTGGAAGAATGACAAGACTCAATGATGAATTTTTTGAAGATGTTCCGAGATTTTAACATGTTTTTGGGTTTTTTTGAATGATTTGGATGTTTTTGATTTTCATATTTTTTGATGCCTCTAGAAGAGCACAAAAATATACACAAATCCGATCTAGTGCCAATTTCAAGGACATGCCCCCAATGCTAAGCGATAGACTACTTCTAATGGGTAGGACAAACTGACCCTAGAAATATGTCAAGTAGTACTATGGTGGAATGTGATATGGGTATCATCTCAGGCTATGGTACAGATGTGAGTGGATGGGTGGATGAGAGATTAATGAAATGTGATGGGATGGATGAGTGAGTCATGCAGATCCTGGTAAATGGGGAGTGCTTTATTTACACTTGGCACCTTTTTTCTAGGTTTTCACCAAGGTACTTGTCCAAAGTGCCTCCGAAGTGGTTTTCACTAGAGGAAAAATTTTTTCTTTACTGTTTTCAATCCTTCTATTTTTTTGCATTTTTTTTTTGTTGTCACCAAGGCACCTATTTTTTCAAGACTTTTTCTGATTTTTTTTGTATTTTTGGTTCTATACCATACAAGTTCTTAGGCATAAAATGTTTTGAGGTGATATTTGTTCAGAGCTCTTGTAGAGGCTTTCCTTCTAGTGTTGCTAGTTAATATGCTCCTAATTTGTAGCTGGCTATGATGACGAATGGTCCTAGCCAGTTGGGCTCAAATTTTCCTTTGCTATTTGGATTTAGCACATTCTTTTGGTTCTCCTTCATCACAAGTTCACTTACTTGAAAGGTGTGTTGCCTGATCTTCTTGTTGTAGCTTTGTTTCAGGAAGTTTTGGTAGACCTGTAGATGGTTTAGGGTGTCCCTACGCTATTCATCTAGCAATTTCAGCTCATTAAGTCTTGTGACCGTGTATTCCTCATCTGTGATGAGGTTCTGCAATGATATCCTTAGTGATGGGAGCTCGGTCTCTATTGGGAGTATGGCTTTTGATCCGTAAACTAAGGAAAATGGGGTGGCACCTGCGCATGCAGATGCTGGTTCGGTAGGCCCATAAGGTAGGATTTAACTACAAATGCTAGTCACGACTGGAGTCATTGACTATTTTCTTAAGGATCTTCATAATGGTTTTGTTGGTAGCTTCTACTTGGCCATTGCCTTGTGGGTAATATGGGGTGGAAAAGTGATGTTGGATCTTGAATTTTTCACACAAGTCAAGAACATCCTGATTCTTGAAAGGTGTCCTGTTATCAGAGATAATGGATTAAGGGACGCCATATCGGAAAATAAGGTAGTTCAGGATGAACTTGGATATCTGCTTTCCAGTGATGTAGGTCATGGGAATCGCTTCAACCCACTTTGTGAAATATTTGGTGGCAGTGATAATGAACTTGTGGCCATTGGATGAGGTGGGTGAAATTTTACCTATGAGATCGAGCCCCCATTGCAAAAAGGGCCAAGGTGTAACAATAGGATGAAATTCTTGAGTTGGTGCATGAATGATGTCTCCATGTTGCTGGCACTATAAATACTTTCTGACAAAATCATGTGCTTCTCTTTCCATTGTTGGCTAGTAGTACCCGGTTCTTAGCAACTTCTTAGCCAAGGTCATACCACTCGAATGTGAATCGTAAGTGCCATTGTGTACCTCAGTCAAAGAAATCAGGGATTCCTTAGGTTTTAAGCAACATAACAAGGTTCCCTCGATGCTTTTATGGAAGAGGCTTTCTCCTAGGATGACAAATTGTAAGGAACTTTTGACAAAGGTTCACTTGAGGTTTGGGGTAATGTCAGATGGGAGGACTCCTAATCTCAGATAGGTGTAGATATCATGATACCAAAGATCACCGGGACCAACGAGTTCACATGCATATTCTGACTTTGGTACCTCAAAAGTGGGTACAAGAAGCTTCTCTACCAGGAATTCGTGTTTCAAGACATTATGAGGGATATCTAGCAAGGATCAAATCGTTGCCATTGCATCAGCTACTCTATTTTTTCCCTGGGTATCTACTCAAAGGTGATATCAATAAATGATCCCTTGAGGCTCTCTACCACCTTCTTGTATGGTGCAATCTTATCATCTTTAGTTTAGTATTCACTATTAACTTGGTTAATGATAAGTTGTGAATCTCCATAGACCTTTAATGCCATGATTCGCCATTGTGCCACAATTTTGAGACCTATGGTTAAAGCTTCGTACTCTGCAATTTTGTTTGTATAGGGGAATGCCAACTTGTAAGATCTTGGTATACAATCCCCTTGGGGGGTGATGAAGAAGACATTGGCTCTAGATCCATGTTGTGTGTGGGAACCATCAAAATATAGTTTCCAGTGATCAGCTACGCTGAGGTTAAAGATGGACTCATCTAGAAAATATGATATGAGCGGGTTCTCCGCATAAATGGGAGCTTTTGCCAGCTGGTCTACAATAACTTGTCCTTTAATTTCCTTTCACTCCACATACTCAATGTCATACTTTGAAAATATCATTACCCATTTAGCCATCCCGTGAGCATAGCTTTTGATAGTAGATATTTTAAGGGATCTATTTTGGCAATGAGCTTGATTTTATGTGCTAGCAAGTAGTATCAGAATTTCTGTAAAGCAAAAACTACTGCTAGGCAAGCTTTCTCAATGAATATGTAGTTTAACTCATGGCCAACCATTTTCCTACTAATGTAATAGATAGCCCTTTCTATTCCATTTTCATCGTGTTGAGCTAGAAGAGCACCCAAAGCTACTGTTGCTGCTGAGATATATAGGATCAATGGTTTTCTTGAAATGGGTGGCATTAACACAGGTGGTGTCAATAGATATTTTTTGATTTTGTTGAATACCTATTCACACTTGTTGTCCCACTTGAATGCTACCCTCTTGTGGACTAGATGTGAATATGCAATTTTTTTGTTTTCTAGTTGCGCTATGAACCTTATGATGGACTGAAGTCTTCCTTGTAATCCTCTGTGTTGTTTCAGTGTTCTTGGCGCTCCCATATCAAGGATTGATTTTACCTTTGTGGGATCTACCTCTATTCCTCTCATTGACACTATGTATCCCAATAGTTTTTTGGATTGTACCCCAAAGACACATTTCTTTGGGTTGAGCCTGACCTTGTATTTTTCCAATCTGTCAAAGATATCACTTAGGGTTGCTATTTGATTTAGCCAATATGTCATCCACATAATATTCGACTGTTTTGTGTATCATGTCATGGAAGATTAGAGTAATGGCTCTTTGATATGTAGCCCCTACATTCTTTAGCCCAAATGACATCACATTCCAGTAGTAGGTGCCCCAAGGACATGTGAATGTTGTCTTATGCTGGTCTTTTTTTACAATCATTATTTGGTTATATCCCGAGAAGCCATCCATTAGGGATAGCATCTCATGTTTGACCATCATATCCACTATCATATCAATGTTGGGTAGTGGAAAGTCATCCTTAGGACATGCTTTGTTGAGGTATCTGAAGTTCATGTAGATGCGGATGCCCCCAGTTGGTTTTGAGACTGGTGCAAGGTTGGATACCCATTCTGGATAGTCAATCGGACATATGAAGCCAACATCTAGGATTTTTTGTAACTCTACCTTGACTAGCAAGGCTATTCGGGGATGCATTTTTCTTAACTTTTGTCTAAGTGGCTTAGCTCTAGGGTAAACAACTAAATGATGAACCACCACTTCCGAATCCAAACCAGGCATGCCAGCATAGGTCCATGCAAATTTTACCTTTCTTTCTTTCATAAATGCTGCCAGCAATTCTTGTTCCTCTGTTAGGAGAGACTCAGCATAGAAAGTGATTTGTGGTGCTGAATTTGTTCCCAAGTTAATAGGATTACACTGCTTTGCTAGACTGCTGATTTTTCTTGATGTAGATTAGTAGGGGGGAGATTGAATCCTTCATCCTCTAGCACCTCAAAGAGGTTTACACCATTGGATGCATCCTTTATTTTTACTGTTATGTGGTTAGAGAGTGCCACAGTGTGGTTTTCACTCAATAACTTCGAGCTTATTCTTGATATTTTTCTTTTGCAACTGAAGGACTCAATCATCACCCTGTAATATGCCTGGGTATCTAAAGTGATGTTGAAACTAACCTTGTGATCCCCACATGGAACTGTATCCCTTAGTCCCATGAATTCAGAGAGAGCCTCATCATTTTCGAATGAGTCTAGAATTGGCAGCCCTCGTTGGTCCTGATCGATGAGTTGAGGGTATACTAAGGTGATTTTGTAGGTTTGTTGGTTTGACTCAGTGGGTGAGGCACTAATCATTAGTAAGGAGGAATCCTCAAAGAGCATAGTAAGGTCAGTTATGGTATCATCATCGTCACTACTGGAGCAGACATCGGTTACATCAAAAGTGAAATTGTCTTGAGGAAGATCTATGTAGACAAACAATCTAAGGGTGGTTGCTGACACTTGAGGGGAGGACCTGACTGCTTTAGTAGGAGTACCTCTTCCATGTATGGTTATAGTTGGGGGAGCACATCCAAGGCCAAATTTCTACATTCTTCTTGCTGTAATGATGGGCTCTAGTCGTCCATCACTATTCCTTCTAAGGCTTTGGTTTCTATTGTAGCCCATATCGATCATTATTTGTAGTCCTCTATTGGTTTCATCCATAGGTAATGTAGGTGTGGTCTTTCATCATGATATATTGTGCTTGCAATATCTTCCTCTTCAACACTTTCCTGACTTAGGTATCCCCAACGGTGAAATCCAGAAGGATCTACCCTAAGGATGCAGACATGTGTTTGAGTTGTTTGAGGTTGCCCATGTGACCTAGGAGATTGTGGTAACTCCCCTACAACAAATGCACTCTTCTTCATTCTATATTATCTGCATCCTTTGTCCTAGATCATGAGTTTGATGTCGGATATATTAGGGATGGTGGGTGTCTTTGTCACAAAAGTGGAGGTGAGGTTAGCTGGGTCGATGTATGCAAAGGATGGGCCTTCATCATTTTTCGACACTTGGGGGACTTTATAAAACTTGGCTTCCAAGTTTTTGCAGTAGGAAAATGGTTTGGGATCCCTGTGTATTGTGACCTCCTCATTTTGATACAAGAATTTGATGTATTGATGGTATGTTGAGGCCATTGCTTTCATTCCATGGATCCATGGACATCCTAGGAGGATGTTATATCATAAATCGAGGTCGAGGACCTAACAGGTAGTCTCCATGGTTGTTGGTCCCACTTGGATTGGGATTTTAATAGTGGCTTGAGACATTATTTCCTAGTCATCATATGCTCTTATTGTGATGCTCTTGTTCTTGTTAATGGAATCCTTGGCGAACCCCAAATTCTTTATAAGTTTGAGAGAGAAAATATTAAGGCCTACACCTCCATCCACTAGGACCCTTTTAACTTTATTTTTATGAACCAACACTTGTAGGTGAAGTGCGCGGTTATGAGATGGCTATGGGGTGAAGTCTTGGTCAGAGAATGTAAGGAGATTTGGGGTAATGATATTACCAACCATAGCCTGAAACTATTATGTTTCAAGAGTGGCAGAGATGGTGGATGCCGCTAAAGCTTGATCAAGAATTTTCCTATGGGCAGCATAAATTTTTAATAGTTCCATGATGGAGATCTGTGCGGGAGTTCTTTTCAGCTGGTCGATGACATTATAGTCATAGGGAATGGCTTTTGTATTTAAAGTGGGCGTCTTAGATGGTGACCCTGCAATGGTGACCTTTCCACCATGTGTGGTGACTCCACAGTCAGTGTTGGCACCCTTGACATTAATGACTGTGACCATTTCATTGACACATGCGACTATTTCCTCATATACTAGGTTAGAACTAGCATATTTTTGCTTGCCTTTGTTGTTCTCCTAGCCATTTCCTTGATTATGATTCGACATCAGATTTGTGTATATTTTCAGATTTTGATTACCAGCTGGTTGCTCGACATTGATGATTTTGTCTTCAATGAGGTCTTGGATGATATTCTTCAACCTTGTGCAATTTGCAGTGGTATGTCCCTTGATCTTGTGAAAGTCGCAAAGGAGATTTTATTTGTACCATGGCAGTTTGGTCATGGGTTCGACGTATTGCTCAGAGTTAGAGACTTTGATTAGGTTTTCCTTGACCAACTTCTTCATTATGGATTTGATGGGTTCTCCAAGAGCCGTGAACTTTCGTTTGAGAGGATTTTTACCTCGAGGAGGTGGTCCTCCTTGATTGCTCAGATTGTTGATTTGGTTGGTAGGAAGTGGTTGTTGTTGTGCTACTACTACCTTAGTTTGCACATTATTGTGATTATGATTTTGTAGTTGATGATGGGTCTGGATGTTCTTCTTAGGGGCACTGATGACCACTTTAGCGTCAACCACATCGTCGTTTGTGATATTTTTGTTCCTCGATCATGTTTGAGGTTTATCATTATAATTGTTGGATGGGCGGTTATCCTCTAGTGGAGTGAATGTTGATGCACCTCCTTGTGTAGTAAGAGCTCTTTTGATGTTAAGCGCCTTTGGTATTAATTGATTGTATGATGTGATGCATTTCATTTTTAATTAGAATGCCAAGTTTTCATCTAGATTAGATATGATTGTGCAAACTTGTTATTATTTTGGCATGGTCCACTTGCTCTGATTGGCCTTGGATCGCCATCTTTGCAAGAAGGATGCAAATAGCTCTCCTTTTCTTTGTTTGAGCATTGATAGTTCTTCCAAACTAACGTTTGCACCCATGTTGAAAGCATAATTTTTAAGGAATGCTTCCACAATTTCTTCGAATGTTTTAATGCTCGTGGTTAGGTGAGAAAACCATTCCATGGATGGACTAGTTGAACTTTGGGGAAAGAGTCATATTAGATATGTGTCATCATATGCAACCTCCATGTAATGTACCTGAAATTACCTGACGTGGTTTTTAGGGTTACCTGTTCCATTATACTTGTCAAGTTTGGGGATCTTGAATCCCTTTGGGAACGGTACCACCGTGAGAATTCTGTCAAATGGATAAGGGCACAAGTTGCCTTGTGTTCAGGTTGTTTTTCCTACTTGGAGGTCCAACACCTACTGCGAGAGCAATTTGATTTGTGTTGCGGCATCGTTGTGTAGATTAGGAGGTGGGATGAATGTGTTGTGAGGTGTTGAAGGTGTTTGATTGGTGGGAGGGGTACTAGTGGGAGTTTTCTACAAACTATTTTGTGTGTTCAAGGCCTACTAATATGCCTGCATTTGTGTCAACAACACTTCTTGTTGTTGTTCCAACAAAGCTTGTTGTTGGTCCAGCTATTGTTGTTCCCATAAAGCCTTCTTTTGGTCTAGTTGTTTTTGTGCTAATGAGGCTTGTTGTTGGTTGAGCTGATGTTGTACCAACGAGGCCTTTTGTTGGGTGAGCTATTGTTGAGCCAATGAAGCCTATTGTTGGGCAAGTTGTTGTGCCTGAAAATATTATAGGGCTTGTTGGTATGCTTGTCGATGGATTGCTTGCAGTTGCACTTGGTATTGTTCTTACGCCTGTTGGGCCTGGTGCTAGGCTTGAGGTTGAGCTTGTGCTTGTTGGGTTGCTTGAACCACTTGCGCAACTTGTGCGACTTGTTGGGTTTGTGTAGCTTATTGGGCAACTAGTTGTGCTTATGCCTGCTGAGAAGCTTGTTGTGCAACTTGTTGGTTCAGTACCCTCTGATGATTAGCTTCTTGGATGGATTGGATCATGGTGATGAATTAATTCACCCCATTAGCTTTTGGTGGGATTGGTGGTGGATTGGGAATGATGCCAACCATTGTGATGGGTGGGTTGGTGGTGTTAGTGGTCGGGATTTGGGTCATTGGTGGTGTGGTTGATATGTTCAGGCCTTGAGAAGGAATGCTTTGGGAGATTTGAGGACTGATTGATGTGTTGACCGTGGTTGCTTGAGTGCATGCCACTAGTTGTGATGTTATTGGCAAAAGGAAAGGATTTGATGTGATGCTTAGATTGCCCTAATTTGAGAAACTGGTAAGGGGTAGGGTGGGAATCCCCAATCCTAGAGTTGATATAGATGCGAATGGTAATGGAGGGAGTGATGATATGATCCCCTGGAAGGAGAATGGGTCAGTTACTCATGTTGTTCCAAACAAACCACCTTCTCCTTGCGATAGAGAAGTTTGTATGTCTAATGGATAGGCCGGTGTTGCATGAAATGAGGATGAATCTACATGATTATGGAAGGTGATTGGAACATATGGGTGTGATGGATTCATTAGAACAGAGTTTTCCAATGTGGTGCTGACACTTACCTCTTTTTTCTTTACAAGGCGATGTTGTAACTCATGAAACATATCACTTCCCTTGTTCACAATTGGTGAGGGTGCGATTTTTGATGTGATTTGGGGAGTTTCTTAGATGGTGTTAGGAATTGACATTGGGGGAATTCTTGTAAGAGGCCTTTCCATACTAGTGCCTATGTCAAGGTTGAAAGGGAACTAGACTTTTCCTTCCATTAACGTGCGTAAGTATAGAGAAGGGTTAAGTTTAAGCATGGCATTGACAATTCTATGATTCTCATGATTTTTAATCATTTCAGTTATTTCCCTTTGTGTCATTCCCAAGTCTTCATTGATGATGTCCTGTTCATATCCTTTCTCTTGAGGATTTTGTGATGGCAGTGAAGAGCTAATTGGGGGATTGCTAGATTCCACAAGGTTTACTTTGGTGATCACCTAACCCAAGTCACTAGAAGATGATATTTCAGTGATGTTTTCCATATTCTTCTTGTATTGTGATCTTGTTTGGACCATAAAAACTAGGGATCGTTTGATCTTAATATTTTGGGCCCAAACGAGAAGAATTAGGGAAGGCAAAGGATCAAAGGGGGTGGTGATGATGATGAGATAAATGGGTGAAGTGAGTGAGTGAAAATTTAGAAGAACTTTTTAGGGGTTATGCTAAACTTTAGGGTTTAGATTGATTGTGATGGTTTGACTAGGTGTATTAAGTCAAATAAGGATGGCAGTGAAGTTATAGGCCCTAGGAATTTGTGTTATCCTAGGGGAAAACTCGCACAAGAGAATGGATTGGCTAAATGTGTTAAGCCAACCAAGGTGATTGTGAACTAGTAAAACCTCAAGAATTTGTGTTTATCGTAGAGGTAAATTTGCTCAAAAGATTTGACTACTTGGCTAGGTGTGTTGAGCCAAGATAGAGTGATGTTGATTTAGCCTTTAGTTTAGCATGAGTGATTTTTCTAAAGTTCTCAAAATTTTGTTGATGAGATGAGATTTGTTTGATGAAGATACGAATGAGGATGACGATTTTGACCCTAGACTTAAACCTAGACACGACTCTTTTTACAAAACCTCGGTGTTGAAGAACATGCTAGACTTCCTATGTGAGGAAAGCAAACCTTTCAAAAAGATTAGGATTTTGTTGATAGTAGAAAGTATACAAAGTTGGGTTGTTTCTTGAAGTCTTCTTATAGAAGTTGTACACTAGTCTTTCTCCAACTTCAAGGAGCATTTCAAGACGTTGTTCATGGGCTTTTAAACTTATCCTTTTGAATCTTGGTTTTGGGATTTTGACCTTTCGAGAAATCATTTGAGGCAACACATATGAGGTCCAATTTGTCTTTTATCTTGCCTTAGTGAATTCTTTTTACCAAAAGCACTTTTTTGATTATGTTTCAAACTGCATGTCTAATGTCCCACTTTCCTTTTCATCCCACAAGGTTCACTATGTGGAAATAAAGGAAATTAGGGAAAAAAATTCCAAGGTTTAACCTTAGTGAAAACAAATGATGATAGAATCCAAACACTTAGAAAGCTCTAAGGACATGATCCCTAGGGAAAGCAAGAGTACTTAGATTCATCAAAGATATTTGTTTCCTCCAAGGGGTTTGAAATTTTTGAGTTCCTTGTGAATTTTTGTTTTTCAATTATCTTGAGGATCAAGCAATGTATTTTTTATTCCCAAGCACATTTTACAATCCTAGGATGATGAGACAATATTTTGTTGGGTTCCCACTTGGATGAATCCAGCTACGCATATTCTGTGTGGATGACTAGATGCTTGACCACACTGGCTCCCCTCCATGACACATACTTCTTGGTTCAGCCAAGCCAGTACCCATGAATCTCCCATGGCATACTTTTCATCTCTACAACAAAACCGCATGTATAACGTGGGGTGACTTCAAAGGACATGATCTTTTGCACCAACAAAATAGATAAGGATTTGGCCTTTCTAAACAAGGGTTTTTGTTCGGTCTTTTCGTTCGTGGAGGCTGACCCATGTGCTGAGAGACCATTGCTGCCCTTCTTGTCAAAGCCAACCGCGTGATACTGGATTTTGTTCCAGTACCCACTTTTATATCTCGGCTGGAAATACACTTGTCTTTAGTGTGTTACTGGTTGGGTCGTTCCCTTGGGTGAGTAATTTTTCCCACAAGGCAAACCCGCTAAGATAACAAAATCAAGTAAAATTATTTGTAGTTTGATCAACCTTTTTTTAGAAACAAAGGGAGAGCACATGCCGTAAGTCTACTCACACTCGTAAAGTGTTTTGTTCAATTTTAAACCCAAAAATGAAGTGTGGAGGTAATACTTTTGACAACTTAATATCACAAAAAGACTTTTGATTCTCAAGATCGCCGTGAGACATGAGAGAAGTGCATACACCTTTTATATGATATTACTTTGTTAAAATGATTACAAAACATCAAGAACACATATTCATTTTAATCCTCAAAGCAAGAGATGAGTTCTTTTTAAAGCACCAACTTTGAAGTGTGAGAGTTGTCTTGTTCAATTTTTAAACCTTTAAACAAAATCTAGTGGATTGTTTCTAAGTTCTTTTTAGCCTCTTGCAAACTTTGAAATAGAGATTTTCTTGTTCTTTTTAAACCCAAAAGAAATCTAGTGTTTCTAAGGCAAATGAAATTAACAAATCTCTTTTAAATAGAATTTCAAATCCTTAAAGGGTGTTGAAAAACACTTTAGTGTTTAAAAACACTTTGTACATAGTGAACCTAATGCCATGATGAGCCTCCTACTTTTCTTTTTTCCTTGCTCCAACCTACAAAATGACATAAAACAGAGAGCACAAAAACAACAAACAAGTCAAAAGCTAGAAAATCCAAAAAGTAAAAAAGCACTTTAAAATTTAAAACTTGATTGTTTGTCGTGGCAGAGTTAGCGGGTATAGTGCAGTTTGGAACAGAGGAAATGCTATATAGCACTGCGCATTTGACTGGTTGTGGCACTCTATAGAAACAAAGACTGTGGGTGCGGTGCAATTCAGTAGGGGGCGCAGTTTGGAAGTGACAAAGTTTGAAAAAATTGAAATTCAAGGGCGGGAAATGGGTGTGGTTCAATATAGTGTCACGGTTTACAAGGGGTGCATTGTAATACAACATTGCATTTGCATAAGCGATGCGATATGGGACTGCATGAACCATCCGTGGTGCAGTTTCCTATGTGTAGACAAAAAATGTTAAAAAACACGAAATTTTCACAAAACGTGATGAAATTCTTGATTTCCCTCCTAGCGCCAAAATGTGAACCCCTAAACCTACGAATGCACAAGAACAAAAAACATGTCAATGTGTTAGATCAAATGCAAACAAGCATGAGGGATTCCCCATGAAATCCATCTACTAAACTCAAACTAGGAAGAAAATGAAGATCAAAACTTAAACAAATGAGAGCTAATCCTAATTAAGCAAGTAAAATAGTGATCCTATGGGGGAGTTGGTGCCAATTGAATGTTGAAATTGGCCCTTTCCCAACTCCAAATTTTTAATGTGAGTGATTGTAGATTGATCAAATCTCTCCAAAGAGATTTGAGCATAACCTAGCTATGAATTGTGGAAATGATGAATGGTTGAGTGGAAATGGACAAAATTAGCTCTCAATGTGAAGAGAGTAACTTTGCATGAAATTATGGATGAATAATGAGGAGAGAAGCCTCCAATTTATAGATTTGAATTTGGAGAAATGAACAAGATTTGAGCAATGTGGGACTAACCTTCAATCCAATGGTTGAATGCCACATGTCACTATGTGAATGGTTGATGGTTGTGCACATTTTGGCCAAAGTGCCAATAAATGCAATTAGTTTGAATTTGAATTTGTGAAATGACTTGTTGAAGAGGGAAGGGAAATGAGGTTAATGTCACTTGTTTCAAGGCAAAGAACATGTAAGAGGCCTTAAATTCCTTGTTGGAATTTTTGAATTCAAATGAGGGACTATTCCCTTTTGATGCCATGTGAGGGAAAATAGAGATTTAATAAATGAATTAAATCTATTTTCATGTGCAAGTTGCATTCTCTAGAAAATTTTAGTGAGAGGGATTAACTTAATCAAGGTTTTGATTAATTTAATGGGAGATTAGATGATCTAACAATTTTGACTCAAATAGATGAATTAATTTAAATCAGAATTGAGAGGAAATGATTAATTAAATAAATGATTTTTATTTATTTAACTAAGGAGGAATTTGTTAGATTAAATCAAATAAGGTTTAATTTATTTAATTCAATAGGGGGACTTTAGGGATTTTAATCAAATAAAATGATTTATTTAATTAAACAGAAACATAAGGTTAATTAAATTAAATTTATTAATTTAATCAATGGAGGAGAAAGACTTGATTAAATGAATAATGATTCATTAAATTAAGAAACAAAATATGATGAAATTCTGAGAGTATGATTTAAGAGAAAATGTTGTTAGTAATTAGGATCAAGTGTGTCGAACCAAAATTGTACATCTTCCATGTTTATAGTTTCAAAGGGATGATTTTTTTCACAAGGTTATTTCCATTAATCAACACTTTACTTGGTGGTATCCTATTATTTTTTCTAGGATAAACCCCTTGCTAAGACTTCTTAGGGATGTGCCTTGAAATTATACCATAAAGGAATAAAAAAACTTGCTTGACTATTTCTTGAAGTATACCGATATTTTTTGGACTTGGTGAGAGGCCAAATCAAAGAATAATATATGCAATGAATATTTTGAATCATTTTATACTATCTTTGATTCTATTCCTCTCAATGCAATTTATAAAATTAGGTTGGGAATTTTCAAACCTTGGTGGCAAGATTGAAAATGTTATGCAAATATGACATTTCACAATTATGAACCTTGAAAGGGATATACTTGTCTTGCACCTCACATACATATGGTTTTAAATTTGAATCATAAATCATCACTATAATCTTGGATGGGCCCTTTTCAATACAAATTTTAGACTATTTAGTTGGTTATCCTTGAGCTAAAAATTGCCCATTTTCTTGGTGTATTCTCTACCAAGGTCTTCTGGGTGGTACTAGGTTAACTTAGTTGGGCATTGTGAATCCTTGTTATCCATTTTGTAAACAATTGGAGATTCTCAAGAACCAATTTTGGTTTTGTCCTAGGACTTGGGCTACTTGGAATTAGATTCATGATTTCTTTAGGATTTTTAGGCTTAAACCTTTTTCATGAAATATGATTATTTTGGGAGATTTGCCCCAAATTCCTACTAATTTCATCAAGATCTGGCATGTTTTGCAAGTGGAAATTATTATGATATCATTTGGAAAGATTAAATTTTTTATGTTTTCTTTGGTTATTATTTTGATATTCACTTCTTACTTTGTGCTAAGCCTATAATTTGTTCTATTTTTCTTATGCAAATTCAAGTGCAAGTGAATAAAGTTACACTTGAAGTGGTTCATTTACACATGCTTTTTGATCATTGAGGTAATTATCTGTATATAGTTGTCAAAATGCCACCAACTTTGTCCTTTAGCAAGGGTCACTCCCCTCCCTATGGAGATAAACATAGATGTCAGAATTCCCATGTTGGACATGATTCTTAGTCACATGCTTCCTAGCCTCCTCTAGGTAGAGCCATGGACTTGACTCCTTGTGGTTGGTCTCAACCACCTAGCCCACCTTCAATCCTTTCTGAATCTTTGTGACTGTGGGACTTCTGGATGATTGATTTGTAAAAAAATTCTCATTCTCACTTCGTCCATTTCTCCTATTTGTGAGACTCAACTCCCTATTGAAGAAGAAAATAAAGAGGACATGATTATTGGCTAGGTGTCTATTCTTGATAATCCAAACCTTGATGACAATTTTGGAAAGACAAATGGCCATGATAAACCCCTACTAATGACTTAACTTATGCCACTTAACGATTTTACCTCTAGTTTCTTTCAATTAATTGTTTAATACTATATACTATACAAACTTTAAAATGTGATTTTACCATTTTTTTTATAAGTAAATATTTAATATTTGTATAATAAAAAGATTAATATATATTAAAAAAAAATCGAAATGTAAATTACACTTGAATGATAATAAAGTGAATATTAAAATAAAATAAGAGAATAAATAGTAAAGGCTTTTTTCACTGAATGAAAGTTTATTTATAGAAGAGGGAGAACTGGTTTCTTCAACTTTTGGGGTGAGGAGGAATTTTAGAGGAGAGAAAATGTGTCTGTGGTATATGGAGAGAGTATGGATGCGCTACCTTTATTATCTGTTTTTATGCGATGGTCCCGCCCACTTTGGAATACATATAAACTTCCAACTTTGAAAACTATACGTAACATGAGTTTTCCTCTCTTGATTCAAATTTCTCTTCCACACTTAAAGTTTTGTGTTTGGCATCCAAATTCTTGGGGTTAAAATAATTTTGTAATTTATTTAATGTTGTATTTTTACTACTCCCTTTGTAATGGTGGAGTTTTTATATTCATATCAATTCTTATTTTTCGTTTAGTTTTGATTTTAATTTAAAGAATATCTTAATAGAATGTGTCGATTTTTGTTTTTGATTCTTATCTATTTTGATTCATTCTTATTAGTTCATGTTGTGTTAAGATTACTCTAGTAATCAATTGAAATAAGAATTCAAGTTCATTGGTTAATCATATCGTTGTATTTTTTCTTAAAATTCTGATAAGATTTTATAATATTAATAGTTTAGAAAGTACCAAAATGAGTTATTTCTCTCATACATTATTGACCAATGCTAAATGAAAAGGCCATTGTATGTTTTCTCTTGATCTATGTTTTTTAATTTCATATCATTATTTTCAAAGATCAATCATATCATTTTTTTTTCTCAAGTGCAAAATTTATATAGTTGTTGTGGTTTTCCACCATCTTATATATGTTTGAAATGATATGAAAACTATTATTTTCACACACCATACCTATAAGCCAAAGAATTCAATTAGTCATGCACCTAGATTAGATATTTACTTATTTCTAAAGATGAAAACATAGTAAATGAAAACAAGTGAAAGACCTAGAAGATGCTCATTTTTTGTCATGATTTGTCAATGCTAAAGTTTTGATGTGGTTTAGGATAAGGATTCCAGTGAAATATCATAAACAAGTCACCTCATGGTTTGTTGTTTTATTCCCTCCTCATTTACAATCATTGTTTCTCCTCACTACCAATGTTTCATTGTCTTATGCCATAATATTCGGTAACTTCATGTCAAATTTATTCCAAACAGTACCATCCAAAATTATTGTGCAACTTGTTACATTGGTCAATGATTTTTTCATTTCTATTGTCCTATATCTTGCACATCACCCTCTTTTATCAATATTCTTACTATTTAAAACACATAATTTTCCCATAAAATATCAGTGAATATAGAGAATCTAGTAGCTAAGGCTTCCCTAATTGTATAATATGAAAGTGAGTTATAAGGATGTGATATGTAAAATCAAATCAAATCAAATCACAAGTGGATTTTGATCCTTAATAATATTCAATTTTTTTAATAATTTAGATAATTTAGATGGAGAATGGAAGTGGCAAGCTAATGTTGACAACAACTTGGCACAATTTGATTGCATAATGGAATTGAATTGTATGTATATCACACTAGATTGTAATTGATTTTTCAAATAAATGAATAAAACAACCTTCAATGCATGTGTTGTTTCACTTTTACTCATTTATGTTTGTTGAAAGTGTAATTATTTGTTTCTATTTTTTATTGAAAACCACAAAAATAAGCTTTCTCTGCGTGTTTCTTATGAATGGTTGAAGCATTTCAAAGAACTTATATTTGAACGAGTTCTCTCATTTGAGCAAGATCTAGAGGTATTGATTCATTTAAGAGTATATTTTTTAGTATTTAAGAGCACTTTCATGATCTTTTATTTAAAGAGAGTTCATAGGTATATTTTTACTTAATCTACTTATATATCATGAAGACAAGTTGCTTCCTATTTCAATAATTACATTGAGAGGTTTTCTATAGTTACGTATAGATGGAAACAATCCATGTACATAAAAATATTTTTCCATTTAAATTGGCACCCATACTAAAGTTTTAAATTTACAACGTAATAAAAAGGAAATGTGTTACCACCTCCTCCTCCATCCCAATTAATTGTAGTTGAGTCTAGCAAGAAGCAACTGGCATGCATCGATTGGAATTATGTAGCATGAGGAATATTTTTGTGATGAGACTAGAAGATTCACCATGAAAGAGTGAAAGAAATTATAAAGAATAAATTCTAGAGGATGTATCCTATAGTGATTTCTATTGGTATTACCAAGGTTGGTGCAAATAAAAGGGTTATGAGAGAAGTGTAGATTGCATAAGTATGTAGATTTTAGAAATAAAGGATTTTTTAATTTTCTTCAAAGTTTTTTGAATCAACAACATTCTATTCTAACTGCACAGATATTATATGTAGGTGGAGTGAAAAAATATTCTCCATTGAATTAGAGGTAACCATCTTGGATCTTAGCAATCAGATTTCACATCTCAATTTTCAATTAGGCATGTACTCATTTTTTGTAATAATATTTTGATCAAAACAATTATAATATGATTTTTCTTATTTCATTGAATTAAACATCACAAAATCTCAATGTTTCTAGGTTTTTTTTAGTAGAAAATAATATCATCATCTAAAGTTCTTGAAGATGGAGAACAAACATTAATATTTTTAAGGAAAAAGCACAAGATAAGATTTCCCAATTGATTGAACACTTGGATGACTACAATGTTGCTCTCAAGATATTATAACCCAATGAAGTTTTTTAGCTTTGGAAGTTTTAACATTTGATCTACCCCTCTTATTTGAAGCCATACTGGGTTTAACAATTTTTCCATCTCATCAAGTGTTGCGACTTTGCAATCGTGTAATGTGATGCTTCTGAGATTGTCCATCTAGCCCAACTCAAACTTTCTCATATTCTACATACCTACAAGCTGAAGCACCAACATATTTTGAAGAAATTTAAGGGTGATCTGAGATGGACTTTGACACATGCATCTAATAATATAATATACTTTTTAATATTCTTTAATATACTTAATTTTTCTTTAAAATACTTTAATAATTTAATCTAATTATATAATATAATATGATATATTATATTATATTATATATAATAGAACAATAATATAATATACTTTATTTATTTGTATTTTTCTTACTTTATATTACTTTAATTCTTTTTGCATTTAAAGTATTCAAAATTGGATAAATAATATTTTTTTATCTAATATGGTAATGATACATTTGAAATGTTTGTAATCATTTATAGTAATTTTAAAAATCATTAAGTGGTGAAGAGGATTGAGAACCATTGTTTAAATTCCATGAAATTTAGTATTTAATTTTGGTTCTTTCTAAAATTTGAAACCAAGTATTTCTCTTTTAGAGTAACATTAATGTTCCTCTATCATTTGGAAGACAATGTCGTTGAATGGTTGTAATCAAATTTTTGCATATAAATGTATAAAAGAGTACAAAGAAATAATAAAAATCCTTTTATAAAGCACCATATGCTCTCATCTTTCCCTATGAGGAATCTTGATAGTCAAAAAGTGTTATATAATAACGCAACTAAGTTTATTTGGTTTGTTAGCTTCAAATTTCCTTTTTACATGGTTAAATATTTTTAAACCTGATGAAATTTAGTATGAAGTTCTAATTATTTTTAAAATTCAAAACTAATTATTTATCTTATATGGTAATATGAATGTTCCTTTCTCATCTAGAAGGAAATGCCACCAAATGGTTCTAATCAGAATTGTGCACATAAATGCATAAATTTTTTTTTATCTTTGTTAGTTGTGCGGCTTGTTGCTAACATGATAATTATTAACCTTTTATATAGTATTGTGTGCCCTCATCTTTCCTTTTGATGGATCTCGATGATCAGAAAGTGTTACATAATAAAGGTTCACCAATTTTATTTAGTTTGTTAACTTCAAACTTTTTGTATATCTAGATAAAAAATATTTTCTAATTGTAATATTTTTAATTTAGATTAATTAAGAGATGATTTAATATAATTTTATTTCTTATTTGATAGTCATGTGAAATTTTATTTTGTCCAAGTGTGAATTTTTAGGGATTACATTATTACTAATTAGATTAAATAAAGTATTCTACAATTAAAACTTTGATTTATAGGAAATGAATGCTATTTATGCTTAAGTTGCTACTTGAAATTGAAACCAATTTTTCTACTACACTATTCTTGAACCCAAAATCTAATTGATAGATAATAAAACTAGAATTTCAAATCTTTCTGTTGATTTTTTCAACTCAAATGTTTTTTCCTACAACAACATTACAATAATATAAAAAATATTTTTTTTAAACCATATTTATTTTATAGATATGGTTCGATCAAGATTAAATTTTAAATGAAAAGAGAAAAGGAGACAATATTAGAGATAATATCAAAGAGAATATCGAAGAAGACAATGAGAAAAAATGATAAATGTTGAAAGGGAAGAACAAAGAATAAGACACAATGAAGCTAAAAGAAGAAGATATGTTAGATGAAGGAAAAATAATAATACAACAATTAGAATTTTAAAATAGAGAGGAAGAAAATATTATTAGAAATAATCATCAATGAAAATTTGAATAACTCTGTCATTATGAAGATAAGAAAGGAAAAAACTTAATCCCCAATCAAGTGAGAGGAGAAATCATGCATCTAATGTAAATATTGAATTGAATCATGAAAATAAAATTTTAAGGTCAATAGATCGTGTATCAGAAACACCTCAACATAGAACTCAAATTGAGATGAACTAGGTGCAAAATGCAATGTACAAAGCATACAAAACCTAAATAGAATGCTTCATGTTGATTTCCAAAACTTCCAAATGAAATTTTGATATTGATTAGATAGATTTAGAATGTCAAACATCTATTGCAAGGTGTGCGACCTTGGTCTCCTTGTGCTATTCAAAATGGTTCTTAGGTTCATGACATAGATTAACCACCTCCCATGGATTCATTAACTTTGGTGGTTGTATTGGGCATTAACAAGTCAATATTTTGGTGCAACGACAACCATTTGTGCAATAATTGGTATCAAAACCTGAGTCACGGGTTTGAACCCCTCACTTGTGTTGGGGGATTGTTTCAAGGTGTGTTCCCTTGGTCTCCTTGTGTTGTGTAGCTTAGTGATCACATTCATGACATGTCTTAACCGCCTCCCATGGATTCATTAACTTTGGTAGTTGTATCAGGCATCGACAAGTCAATCTTTTGGGCAACAACAATTGTCTGTGTAACAACATGTGTTATGTTTGTCAAGAATTTTATCTAGGATTCAAAGTATCTCAAACATTTATAGGTATTGTATACACTAGATTTCAAAAAGAAAGATGAAATAATAGATTTTTAGCTTCAAATAATATGGATCTTAGGTCACGACTAGAGGACCTTGAGAATTGAGCTAGATAGAAGAAATTTTGATTGTTTGTGTCATCACAATACTACAAGTTACACATGTAATAGGTGGTCAATGTAAATAAAAATGACACAACACATTTCCCACAAAATATAGAACATATTTCAAAAAGATTGCTATATTCAATAAATCATTTTCCAATCATTAGTGTTTGAATAAGGAATCAACATGACAAATTATAACTTTATAGTAAATAAGGATTGTGTGTATAAATCACTAAAATAAAAACTAGAGCATGAAAGGTTTTGTTTAGATGTTAGAATTGATGAAAAATCTCTCAATGATCTACGAAGAAATTCTAATAAAAATGTTTTCAACAAATTTATAATAGTGCATATGTAATTTTTTTTTTATTCAAATGAAATCATATTTGTGGGTCCACTCATGGAGACATGAAGGTAATATAATTGAGCACACAACATCAATGGGTTTTATACCATATAAATTCCAAAGAGAAATGGAATTAATTCATGCATAGGTTAATAACCTTGATGCAATTCCAACAAAATTGATTGATTGGACATGAATTGGTGCATCTTTTATCAATGAATATCTCACTTCAAGGTCACTTGATATGAAATTAACAATATTTTTCCTTGATGGTAGATGTGATTGGTTGGAACTACAAACAAGGAAAGTGCACCTACATGAATTTTGATCAACATACAAAATTTAGATATTTCATGATGAACATGACAATGATACACCATGCACAATATTAATTTGTTGTATTTGTAAAATGAAGTTTTCAAGACATTCCAATCACAATTAATGAGTTGGGTGAGCAAATGAAAAACATACCACACTCTTATCTAGTCGATAGGTTGATGTAGTTTTGTGTTGAACACCTAGAATGCTAAGAGGGGGGTGAATCAATATTCACTAGAATTCATTAACTTCATCAACTTAAACATCTATTCAAATAATCACTTAAGACTTGTAGAAATGGAAAGGAAAAATTAAAGAATGCTTCATAACACATAACACAAGAACACTAGATTTACATGGAAAACCTTGAAAGGGAAAAACCACGGTGAGGATTAGGTCATAATATATTATAATGAGTCACAACATGGGGATTATAGAATGGTGGAATAAATTTCCAAGGACTCACTATCTAGAAATAAAGAATGGATCACTGTGAGTGGCTCACTACCAAGGTCTCACTACCTAGAATAGAAAAATATAGAAGAAAGGGTGGCTCACATCCAAAGATGAATTGTTAACAATGCATCTAAAAAATGCCAAAATTAAAATTCCAATTAAGCACATAAAACTAACTTAACATAATTCATACTTCACCACTATCACAGTTCACACTTCACTCTAGATCAGATCTCACACACACACTTGAACTACTTCAATTCAACCTTCACACAATTAATTAGCCTTGTATATATGCATGCATCTACCGCAAACACCCAAATCATCAATTAGGTCATCCTAATTAAATGAATCGTGCAACCACATAACTTGTTGGAACAAAACTCCAACACACATGCTTTGTAGAATAAACCAAAATGTGTACAATACCAAAATAGGCCAGCATGACCTATAATCACTCCCATAAATCTGCTCCATACATTAATCCACATGAACCCAACTCAACACATGGACCACCAAACACCTTTCCACTTGGAGTGAATACACCTCTGACACCTTCCAACACTTCCTCAAAACCACATAACATAATATTCATTCGTGGTGGAATGCAAAGCATTCTAATCATGCACTTTGTACTACTCACTCTGCCATTACTAAGCCCAATACTCTATCACTAATATATTTAGTTGTGGAAGACATACAACCTTGAAACCTTGGATATAAACACATTTAATGCATGCCATAAAAACCTCAAACCGCATGACAAGATTCTGCATAGTGGAGCAATGTGAACCACAAAACTATTCCTTTGATCATTGAACATGAACACTGAGACTTAGTCAACTCTCCAAAACACTTGGTCCTCTCTAGACCAATACTTTTCCATTTCTACAATGGGTTTCCATCAATGAAAACACCATACATCATCATTCTCATGTAACCAATAGTTTGGAACAATATTAAGGGGTACAAGGTCATTTTGAGTTAAATTTTGTGTAGAATTGATTGACATACTTCTTCAAATAGGCTCTCCTATAATATTCTTGATATTGAGTGTAATAGATATGTATTGACCTGATTTTCATTTATTGATTCTAGGAACACCACCAAATACTACATGTGAGGCTCAAAATTGGTGAAAACATATTGTTATTGACTATCCTCATATAGTCACACAATACATGCACTTGAGACATTGAATATTCAAAAAATAAATATTAGAATAATGAATGAATGTTAATGATTACTGGTCCAAATACGAGTGGAAACATAGGGTATCATTGCATGTGCATGGATTCATATGGATGAATGGAGCACTAAATATGGATAACATGGATTGATCAAATGAGGAGTAGTGAAAAAGTGTTGAGAGATATTTCCATTCTATTATTCAAGAATGGAATTGTAGAGAAGATCTACAAAAGAAAAACATGCAAGAATGCTTCTAAAAATTTGGACATATATATCTAATATAGTACTTGAGATATCTATAGATTATGATATAACTAATAAATTCATTTGTATTTCCAATTGTCGGAATTCCAAATTTTTCTTCAAAATCCATGTCTTAAAAATACAAGACAACTTGCAAAGATAGATATTGAGCATGACTACTAAGAGATCCTAAACTATGTAGGGTGACACATAATGTGTAGGGAGGGTGCATGCCTATGAAAAGAGAGATGAAGTAAGGTTTGCAAGTAACTATTTTTGTAAGTAAAGATATTTATATCAAAATTAAATAATATAATTGTAAAATAATAATAAAAATATGATTTATTTATATTGATTATATGTATAATTCTCCTTGGCCTTTGAATTTGGAGGTATCCAAATTATATCAAGACATAGAAACATGTGAAAATATTTGAGCCAATAAGAAATGATGAGAGTGAACTCACGCATTTACTACATGCTACAATTGTGGAGAGAAAATATAGATTGGAAACCTATTATTTTCAAGCATGTTGTAATCAAATATATTGTAAAGTATGGAGAAAAAGTAGAAAAGATTTAAGGACATACAAGCTAATGTTTGTGTTCCTAAAAAACATAAAAAACCCTAATGATTTAGCTATAAGAGCATATATATGGCTTATAACTAATAAGGTTATGGAAAGAGACATTGAAGCTCAAGAAAAATGCCACTTTCTATTAGAAATTCCATTGGTAGAGAATAGTAGAATATTTATCTATTTAAATGTATCATGTGAGTTTCTCAAATTTATAATTGTAAGTACATAAAATAACAATGAAGAAAAAATAAAATATTTCATCGATGGATATGAAACAAGGCATTTTTCTATGGAAGACATCACACTCATTGATGTAGCCAAACACTGGCTATATAATCCTAAATGAGGAAGAGATAACAAATGGGGAGTAAGACAAAGAGTAACTATTGTAAAATAATTTTATAGGTTTATATATATTCCTTCATGTGAGTTAGATAAATGGATTGAATTTTGTTTGTTAGAGTTATTATTGTACAAATCATTTTTGACTAAGAGATATTGGTCATGATAATGACCCCATTAT
The DNA here is from genome assembly GCA_007115665.2 of Sequoiadendron giganteum. Taxonomy (NCBI): domain Eukaryota; kingdom Viridiplantae; phylum Streptophyta; class Pinopsida; order Cupressales; family Cupressaceae; genus Sequoiadendron; species Sequoiadendron giganteum. The sequence continues at coordinate 461,428,118 of CM021102.1, forward strand.
AGAAAATAAAAAGTTATTCCATTATAATCCTTGGCATGTGGAGCAAACAACAATTGTAAAATATGTTGAAAACATCAGTGATTTTGAAATTGAAGATAATGAAGTTTTTCAATGAAATAATATAGAGAATAAATGGAAAAATATATGTAGACTACATCATGGTCAAAATATGCAAGTTTCTAAAATAGATATGTTGGGGAGAAGGGACATTAATGTAGCATTGTAAATTGTCACCCTTTACAATTTCACACTAGATTTTAGCTCCCCCTTATGTGCTTTGGCCTAATTATACTATTTATTTTTCTTTTTTTATAATAATATTCAAAAAATCAAAATTGGAACTGAAAATAAATATTTAATATTTAATACTAATGTTTAAGGCCTTGAAAGGATAGTTCTAGACTAGGGTGCCCAATACCCATGTCCAGTCTAGTTTGGATAAATTTAAAATATGTTGATGTCAAAATTTTAATATTTAAAAATCTAAAATCATTTGTCAACTATCGATATTTGATTTTTGGGAAATTAAAGAATTACATATAAATACAAGTCATGTTTGTTGGAGTATGAAACAAACTGAGAGGGGGGATGAATCTGTGTCTTAATAAATAATTTTACTTTACTAATGTTTCAAAACCACTTAATCTCTTTGAAAATAGTGAATATTCAGTTTCAAGATTATGATCAGAATGTGATAACCAAATTCAGATTCTCGGACAACATATAAACTCAAATGCTGCAATGTAAATATAGAAGACAACAAGATAAAAAAGGCATCCAAAAAAGAGTCATAAAACTATTATTTTCATGAGTGAAAAACACTCAGGGATAAAAAAAAATCACTCGGTAAAATGCCTCACTAGCTATAGAATGCCTCACTGGAAAAGCCTCACTGGCTACAATTTATGCCTCACTATGAAAGCCTCACTAGAAAATTTTAATCTTTGTCTCACTAACATGACCTTACAACACAATTTTCAATCATGAAGAAAATACATTATAGATGGTTTCTCTATTTCATTGCATAACATTTCTACTTTCCAAACTAACACATTCTATATCCTAAAGATTCATTAGCATAGAATCTTTTAAATACACAATATATTAGTTACACATCTCACTATTTTGCATATTATTTAGAAAACAACATTATAGAATTATGTTTACAAATTCAACATGGTGTATCTTTGTAAAGCACCCAACCAATAATAGTAACATATCATTGCTTTTATAACAATAAAAAGTTCACATAATGCTGCCACCTGTCACTGACTGAAACTATTAAATGAATCTTGTTCAAATTGTTTCCATAACTATCTCTAATGTATAATCGATATGAATTGTGTTCAACCAAATTTAACCCGCCTTTTATCATGGTCAATACAACACATAAACTATGTGTTTAAACATAACACAAGATGCATATTGGTGTCACAAAAAAAAATTCTAAGCTCAACATCACAAGACTTACCACAACCCTTCAAGACTTTAACATACACGAATATACATGGACTTCCCACATTACAGATGACTCATCAATAACCTCATGCTGACTCAAATGTACACATCACAACCTGTGTGAAAATATTTCAATACAACTACTAAATATATTTAAATCTCGAGCCCTACCTACAAGTAACACTATCACACAATACCACATACCCATGAATAATCATTAAGACAAACCCTTGATAAAAAATATTTGACCATGGGCAAAAAAATAATCTTAAGATATTATAGTGATGAACTCAAATGATACAAAGAATGCCATTACAACATGGTTCCAAAATCCCATATAATAAACTAGTAGACAAAGATATACAAATGAAACAACACCATGTATAGGATATAGAACTGAAGTAATATTGTTATCGACATTACCACCAATGAAGTCGAATTTACTTTGCATACCCTGAATTTAATCTACCATGGTGAACTAAAAACCATTTATTTGCAACTTTAATCATAATACCATTCATTCCATCAAGCTCTCTAACCTTCTCCAGAAACCCTAGCTTGATTGCAACATAATATCTTGTGTTTTGCAAACTGAATGAACAATTAGGGAAAATAAAAACTATAGTGTCAACATCTCTCATTATACCTTTGTTTCTACCAAAGAAAGAGCAACCACATCAATATGCCAGAATTTATCATTTCCTTTTAGATATGCAGCAAGCTCATCATTATGTCAACATTAGCTATTATTTGTATGACCACTTTAAACCTCATGATATGCAACAATATATGTTGGTCCACTAAATTGAGCACCATAATGCCTTGTGATGGTTTAATAAAACATGTGTAAGAGATACCAAAGTTCAAGGTAAATATGCTAATATCAATCATTGATCAATGATGGATGAATGTAATCCAAGTTCAAAACTCGGATATCACTTTATAATCCAACACAAAAAACAATGTGCCACTATCAATATAAATCATTGACCAATAAATTGATCAGTGATAGATAATATAATTCAATTATGTTGTCCCCATATGTTACCTCAATAAACAATATCAAAACTACCTTTGTGACCAAACCAATAGAACCGAGCCTTCATTGAATTGCACAAATGTATGCAAAAATGTATCACCAGAAATGTACCAAACAAAACTAAACCATGATGATCATTAAATATAGATTACCTAAGAATATATGCCAACACCATAAGTGCAAAGATCAACCCTTGACATCAATGCCAAAACCAATGTAAAAGTGGTCAACAAACTCCCCCTTTGGCATTGATGTCAAACCTTCCAAAGAAAATAGTAGAATATAACTTGTATAACCACCACTACCATGTTAACAACATCATATGGCTGCCGAAAAACCAGCAATAATCCAAATTTGTAATGAATCAAAATTCTAAATATCATCATAAACTAGATGTCCTATACCAAATAGATGAATATCATGAATATAATGAAAAAGTATACCATGAACTTGATGAACCTGTGCTCAAATTTTTCTCCCCCTTTTGACAACAATTCCAAACTTCAAAGTGGTGGGAAATCAACAAATACCTACTCATGAACAACAATATGTTGTCACAATAACACAAAATAACATCAAATTTGAATGAATAAAATTGAAAATAGAACTACACAATGAAATATAGAACTGCCATGATATCAAAATTGAACCAAGATTCCACCATGTTGAAAATAACCCAGGGGTGTAGAATATGTATGAAAAATCCCCCTAAAACCATTCACTCAAAAACAAGCACCATAGAGATGTTTATGAGTAACTGAGGAACCACTCACTATAATTAGACTTTGCATATGAATAAAATACTCCCCCTATGAATAAGCTACATTGAAAGACAACAAAAACCAACAAAGCGTTGGTATTAGACTCACTAGAGATAGATTCCTTCCCTATAGCTAGAAGTATATCACTTTTTGTTCACCGTGAGCAAGTATACACTATATACAATTATTGTTTATTGTCATCAATCCAAAACATCACTATGCAAGAAAAAGAAGGTCAGAACATCAATAAATTGAACACTATTTTATTATGCATGAAGAGTAAAAACCATTGCCAAGAATCCATCCTTATAAGTACTGTAGAGAACAACAAACAATGTAAAACTCTACTCAAACTTCTATTCCATACATAATGTTGTACTTGAGAAATGTCATGCATACAACTATCACTGCTATCAAACCAAGCATGTGATTGTATTAAGAAAAGTATGAGCATCACATTATTGTCACAAATAAATAGGGAACTGTACATGACTTCATCACTACACCACTTTCATCATTGCATGGTTAAAGCATGACTACAAAAAAACACTAATGATAAAGTACAGAAGAAATATTGCACTATCTTTCATTAAACTAACGAATATTGTAAGATATATTAACATGTGATATCTATTTTCAAGCTACATTCACTATCAACACAAACAATCCTGAAACAAAAATATTGTGAACAAAAGCATAAACCACTGCCAAAGCATGCATGTACCGCATAACAAAGAGGAAATTTATACTGTCCAAGTAGCCCAGCCATGTGAAATAAGCAAGGTATGAGAAAAATATACCTTGTAATCATGACAAACCATAGTGCAAGCATGATAAACCATAGCCATAAAGTGTGAACATCGTGAGAAAACACATCAACTATATTACTAAAGTGCATTACTACAAATTGTTAAAGAAAACCAATGACATCATCAAGGCAACAATTTTAATCATCAAGGAACTGTGATCAAAGAAGCAAGATATTTATCCATTTTCAAAGCAAATTGTATGTGCAAAAGAATAAAGTTGTCTACTAAACTGAGATCAAATATTATTTTCCTTTGATCACACAGGCAATCAAAAATATGAAAAAAATTGTCACTCCAAAAACACCAAACCACAAAAAAAATATGATTACTCCTCAAGACATTATGACTATCTCAAGTTTTACTATCACTTACAGTCCCAAAGTTGACTTGGAGTTATCAATCAAAATAAAATGGTTACTATACCTTTGCTCCAATAATTTCTCAAAGCAATACCTCACTTTGAATTAGCATCATGGATAGCACATTAATTGCTCTATCAACTTATGTTCTTTGTCTTCTCATCATTAGTTTCTCCATCAACCTTATCATTGCACGATATTATCACCCAAGCATATACTTACCACATGAGACACTTCAAGTATTCATTATTTTTGTGTTCATCATTAGCACTTTCATGTACCTCTAACTGAGAGCAACAAACATCCATGAATATTTTGTATCCTTTGACCCTTAAACTTTATCAGGAAAAATAACTCCTTTCTCTTTCTCATTCACTATACTATAACAAATATTTTCAATCTTGGAAAACTACCTTAATTACTTCTATTAAGTTACTGATGGTTAGACCCTTTGAATTCTCCAACTTACTAATTCTTTCATAATTACATTAATCAATAAGGATACCAAAACATTGTCATCTTATATGTCAAACCTCTGTGAACAAACTATGAATGAAGATCAAACCTCTTTGTTTTAAACTAAGGGGGTTTGTATGAAACACAAAAATTAGCTCCCCCTAACTTCATGCTTCTAATATGCACTTATATATTTCACTTGTACTATATGCAAAATCTTAGACTCATCCTTCTCCTGGTTCTGCTTTCTTCTCCAAACCTTCTAAATTTTGTCCTTCTTGGAATTTTACTTTCTTGTATTTCCTTGTCTCCAAGAGCTAATAACCTTGTACTCTTCTTAGGATAGGAATTATTTCTCTTTTCCCATTGCACAAACTTGGTACTACAATTCTTTACAATATGACCAGGATTATTGCATCTAAAACATATAATATTGTAGCCTAGAGAAAAATATCTATAGCATTTCCTTGGAAACCAATAAGGACTTCTATTATTGTGCCTTATATAATCATATCTTTCAAATGCTCTACAATATTTATCTACGTGACCAAATTTTTTACAACTGTAACATATAATATTGTAACTTTGTTTTGATAGCCTACAAGAACTTTTGTTCCATTCACAATCACTTCTAGCATGAGCTCTACAATCTCTAGCTCTATGACCAAAAATATGACATAAAAAACAATAACCATGAAACTGTGAGTAATTGTACCTTAATGTTTTCTTTGGCCTGGTAGGTGAGGATCTTGAGGATCTACTTGTCCTTTTATCTTCATCAACAAATTTATCTTCTGTTTGATCTTCAAGAGCAGCAACATGATGACCCAAATCTATCTTCTTCCTAGGTGAATTTATGACTTTAGAACACTGTCCTTCTTAATAACCTAGGCCAGTTTTGTCCTTATGATTTTTCTTTTTTCCTAAAAGATCAACAAGCTTGTCATTGTTGTCTACCTCTTTCCTTAAGGAAAATATTTCTTCCTCTAAGGTGTAGAATTCTTTTTCTTTTGTTTCAAGCTGCATTTTGGTGACCTCTAGGACTCTTTTATTTTCCTCAAGCCGGAGTTTTAAATCAACAGCTTTTTTTTCAGTAGAATCAATCAAGTTTTCTAAATATTTTTGACCAATTTTTCTATATGATAGCCTCCTTTTTAAGTTTATTTATCTCACCTAAAGCACATCATAGTTCACCTTCAATATCAACCTCACACTCTTTCTCATCATACTCCTATTCAAAGTCATCTTCACCCATAAAGAGGTCTCCTTCTTCATCATCAATCTCAACAACAAAATCATTCTCTTTATCACACTTTGTGCCAATTTTTAGGGGTGAATCATGCAACAAATCATTACTTGACTTGACTGGGACTTGATTTACAATATTTTGCTTAACATCTTTCCTTCCTCTATTTTATTTACAATTGCCCATAGTACTCCACTATTAGTAACCCCTTAAGTTGATTGGACTTATGCAAGGGTTTGAATTTGATACCACTTGTTGGAGTACAAAAGACACTAAGAGGGTGGGTGAATCAGTGTCTTAATAAATAATTTCAATTTACTGATGTTTCAAAACCACTTAATCTCTTTGAAAACAATGAATATTTAGTTTCAAGATTATGATCAAAATGTGATGACCAAATTCATATTCTCGAACAACATATAAACTCAAAGGTTGCAATATAAATATAGAAGATAGAAAGATCGAAAAGGAATCCACAAAAGAGTCATAAAAAAATATTTTTCATGAGTGGAAAACCCTCATAGGGATAAAAAACCACTCGATAAAATGCCTCACTAGCTACATAATTCCTCACTAGCAAAGTCTCACTGGAAAAGCCTCACTAGATAAAATTTATGCCTCACTACAAAAGGTCAATCTTTATCTCACTAACATGACCTTACAACACAATTTTCAATCATGAAGAAAATACATTACAGAGGGTTTCTTTGTTTCACTGCATAAAATTTCCACTTTCCAAACTAACACATTCTATATCCTAAACATGCATTGGTGTGGAATCTTTAAAATATAAAATATATCAATTACACATCTCACTGTTTTAACAACATTACATAATTTTTTTAACAAATTCAACATGATGTATCTCTGTAAAGCACCCAACCAATAATAGTAACATATCACTACTTGTATAACAATCAAAATTTCACATAATTTTTCCATCTATCACTAACTAAAACTATCAAATGCATATTGTTCAAATTGTTTCCATAACTACCTTTGATGTGTCATCGATATGACTTGTGTTGAACCAACCTTAACCTTCCTTTTATCATGGTCAATACAACACATAAACTATGTGTTTAAACATAACAAAAGATGCATATTGGTGTCACAAAACAAACTTTCCAAGCTCATAATCAAAAGACTTAACACAAAACTTCAAGAATTTAACATACACGGATGTACATGGAGTTCCCACATTGGTGTAGGAGCACCTTGACACAATTTTGACTCCTTGTGGAAAGTTTGAGAAATTGATCCAATTCGAAGTTTTACCTTGTAATAAGGATAATTTAAGTCAATTTTAATGTATTAAATTCATATTTAGCAAACAAATGTGTAAAATGCAAATTTGTCAACAAATAGTGTTAAAATTGCAAAAAGTGTACAAGTTGCATAAAAGCAACATTAGGGAGTTAAAAGATCATTAGGGACTAAAAATGGGTAGGAAGTTGGAAATCAGTTAGAAACTGATTATTCATGTTGTATTTCCTTTTAAAAAGTATTTTGAATCATTTGGGAACTCGTGGGTGATTGTACATTTGATTTGAATGAACAAAAATCACTATTTTCTGCATTTTATCTTAGAAATTCTCTAGTTTTTGGTGTTGTATGACCATTGTAAGAGAAGGAGTTAATTTATAATTGTTTTCATGTGTTATTAATCTCAATCACCTTCCAAATAAACTTTGTCTCATGCAGATTGGCGTTGATTTGTGGAAGTTATGGTGGTTTTATTGACTGCAACTTTTCAGATTTCTCCGTAGCAGTCATGTTGTAGTAAATTGTACGAAAAGTTATGGCCTTAAAATGAACTAAATGTTATATGGTTGGATAGAGGAACGAGTTATATTTATTTTTAAATTTTTTTGAGGTCATTTCAATGAATATTAAGAAAGTTATACTCGTTTTGGTGGAAACTGTCAAGTTCAGATTTTGACAAGGCAGCGAGCTCTCAAAAATTCATTACTCCATTTATATTGATTAGAATCCTTTGAAAATTGGTTTTTAAGTCAATTATATTGTTTTCTTCAATATTATTGAGGTTTCAAGTGTAATTTTTGAATATTTTGGTTCATTATGTGATTCCCTAGCATTGTTACATTGCTTGGAAGAGCAATCAAGAGGGTTACAAATTGGTATTTGCTAAAAAGTCTTGAATAAAGTTTGGAGAATGGTCTAATATGATTGTACGGACCTATTTAAATTTATTTGTAATGTTAGAAAGGATAAATTGGCTTGGGTTTGTATAGTTGGTTGTTTGCGTGGTCTGAAGAGACCTAGTTGCTGATTTAGATAGTCAACTTTGGAAAATTCAAATTTTTGAAATGTTTAAGTTGATGAAAGGGCTTGGATTGAACATTGTGATGTTGCTAAGATTTTTGTGGAATAAATAAATGATTTGGTGCCTTGTTTTCTTTTTGAGTGCTTTGGAATCAAGGAATTGTGAAGGGAAAATTGAATGGGAAATGAGTAAACAAACAAAGATAATTTTGGTGTTTGTCTAATGAAATTGAGAAAGTGTATTTTTCTTCCTCTTGGCTCTGCATCACACATTATAGATGACTCATCAATAACCTCATGTAGACTCAAATGTACACATCACAACCTGTGTGAAAATATTTCAATACAACTGCTAAAAAAATTTAAGTCCTGAGCCCTAGCTACAGGTAACACTACCACATAATACCACATACCCATGAATAATCATTAAGACAAACCTTTGCTAAACAATAATTGACCATGGGTAGCAAATAAACTATGGCATAGAATCATCTTAAGACAACATAGCGATGACCTAAAGAGATACAAATAATTCCCTACTAACATGGTTCCAAAACCCCATATAATAAACCAACAAGCAGAGATATACGAATGAAACAACACCATATATAGGTTATAGAACTGAAGTAATAATGTTATCAAAATTACCACCAATGAAGTTGAATTTACTTTGCATACCTTGAAGTTAATTTTCCATGGTGAACTAAAAACTATTTATCTGCAACTTCAACCACAGTACCATTCATTCCATCAAGCTCTCCAACCTTCTCCAGAAACCCTAGCTCAGCTACAACATAATATATTATGTTTTTCAAATTGAAAGAACAATTGGGGAAAATGAAAACTATAGTTTCGACATCCCTCATTATACTTTTTTTTTTTTAAAACATAAAAAACAACCACATCAATATTGTTGAGAAATGATGCCTCAATTACTAGCTTGAACCTTTGTCAGAAAAAAGACTTGGCAAAAAAACTCACTCTTTCAACCTTTACTGTCATACTGTGGTGAAAGTTTGGGTGGTTACCGCCTTACCATGCATGGTAAAGCCACCAGCGGCCTGTTTTGTCGGTCACCACTGCACCGTGGGCAGTGAAGGGTCTGATCACGGTGGCCACGGTGAATCCACCAACAATGGCCTGGTGGTCACCACCCCACCATAGACAGTGAGTTGGCTCACCGCGGTGGCCACGGTGAGACCGCTAACGGTCAGTCTAAGCGGTCACCACTCTACCACGGTGAGACTTGGTAGTCTCCACGGTAGCGTGGTGAGACCAATGACAGACTGGCTGGCGATCACCGCCTTACCTCGGGTCGACTCGAACCGCTCAATGGTAGTGTGGTGAAGTGAAGGGTGAGCTTGGACAAGCTCACTTCTTTACCACGGCATGACTCGGTCAGGGCAGCGGTAGCGCGGGGAAGGTGAGATAAAACTCAGAGAAGACAAGGTTGAGCTCAAACGATCTCACCGCATTATCGTGGATTGGTCGAATGGACTCAACGGTGACATGGTAGATGGCAGGATGAGCTCAGAGCTTGATTGACCGAGCTGGACCGAAGGTCATAGCGAACAACAAATGCAGAGCGGACACATGGCATGGTGGCAACGATTTGATTGGCCGAAGACCAGAAAGGTAAAGGAAATTATTGCAGGTCATTCTCTTAGTTGAAGACAAAACCTGATTAAGGTGATGAAGTTATTGCATGGGTGGATCGATGCAATCTGTGCAGATCGATTGCTTTCTTGAATGTTCAATGCATGAACCTAGAGGATGTGGGATTGGTTGAAATTTAATGAGATGTATGACTTGTATAGTGGGATGCATTATTATATTTGTAAAACCAAAAGGTGATGGTTTTGACATGTGAGTTGCAAGTCGATGTAAGTTTGAGGTTTCATTGTATACTTTGAGAGAAGTATTGTAACAGTGGGAGATTAACTTGAGAGCTATTGTGAGCTGATCAGAGAGTGAAGACTGAACATTGTATGTAATTTTTTATTATTGTAATACAATTGTCTTTGCTTGGTGTGGTGGGGTTTTTACCTGAAAAGGTTTTCTCACGTAAATACTTGTGTCAATCTATGAATGCTTATTATTTTATCTCTTTTACGTTGTATGTATTCATCTCAGTAGTTTTTAGAAGCTATTAGAACTCATTTTTTCTCTTCTTCCCTATTGTATTAGTGTTAAGGGAATGTATTCTGCACTGTTGGGTCCATAGATCCATCCCTATTTTCCCTTCAAATATGTCAGCATTTTATCATTTCCTTTTAGATATACAACAACCTCATCATTTATGTCAGCATTAGCTATTATTTATATGACCACTTTAAACCTCATGATGTGCAACAATGTATGTTGGTCCAATAAATCGAGCACCATAATGTCTTGTGATGGTTTAATAAAACATGTGCTAAGAGATAACAAAGTCAATATACATACCAAAACAAAAGTGCCAAGGTAAATATTCTAAGATCAATCATTGATCAATATATTGATCAATGATGGATGAATGTAATCCAAGTTCAAGACCCGAATATCACTGTATAATCCAACACCAAAAATAATGTGCCACTATCATTATAAATTATTGATCAATAAATTTATCAATGATAGATAAATATAATCCAAGTATGTTGTCCCCATATGCTGTCTCAATAAACAATATCAAAAATACCTTTGTGAACAAACAATATATGTTTACTTTGTAAACAAACCAATAGAATTGAGCCTTCAATGAATTGCACAAATGTATGCAAAAAGGTATCACCAAAAATGTACCAAACCAAACTGAACCATGATGATCATTAAATACAGAATACCTGAGAATATATGCCAACACTATAAGTGCCAAGATTAACCCTTGACATCAATTTCTAAACCAATGTCAAAGGGGTCAAAACTTTTCACCATTTGAAATCCTAAGCACACCTAATGTGATCCTAATACTTTAAATTAAACAATTGATCAGTCAAGAGTATAATTATAGCAACATTATTTTAGTCAAGAATCATGTTAGCAATGCATCATAATTTAATGTGAGTTTATTCACATTTCATGTTTATTTTTTTTGTGATTACTAACACTTGTAGGACTTCAAATAAAGTATCAATTTCTCATTGAAGGTGATGAGTATAATGACTTCAATCCATCAAGGAATGCAAATATGAGTGTTGAGATGCAAAAATTATCAATTTATCACTTGTTTATCATTTAGCCTCTACTCGACCAAGGGTAATCTCTCTTTCTACATCATCATAGCCATCCAGATTAGGGGCTTTGAAGGCTCCAAATGAAATTGTTAGCCCTTAGGTTGACAAATGTTTTGAAGAGAGTCATTTCAGTCAATCAAAATAGCTTCATAAAGGGGAGATATGTCTTAGAAAACATAATTACTAGCTAAGAGAGCATGAACTAGGAAAAATAATCTAGGAAAAATGTGGGTATGATGCTTCTTAATTAACTTTGAAAAGGCATATGATAGATTTGAATGGGGTTTTGTGTACTCTACACTAGAAGCTTTTGGATTTCTTAAAAAATTATATGACTAGATTAAATTGTTGTTCAATGATGCTAATACCCAAATTGATATTAATGGTGTGATCATTACCCCCTTCATTCTTCAGAGGTCAATAAGGAAAGGTTTCCCTCTTGCACCTACCCTTCTTTTTTTATTATTGTTGATACATTGCACTAAATTTTGGGTACTAGTGATTTATATCCTCCATTGAAAGGCATTTCTCTTCCTAATGTTTCCAATATTCTAAGTACTCAATTTTTAGATGAAATTTCTCTCTTTTTTTAAAATTGATTCATGAAAATTTTAGAAATTGATAAAAAAATCTTCAAGTTTTTTGTTTGGCTTTGAGTGCTAAATGTTTTGAGCATAAATCCACCATTCTTGGGTGGAAATATAAACCTCCTAATTGTTTATCTAATACAAATTCATCTTGAGGTGGCCTAAGTAAGGTTGCCAAATATTTGGGCATTCCTTTTTCTATTGATCACTCATTAAAAGATATATATCTTTAGTTGTTTGAAAATTTGAGAGAAAAAATGTAAAATGGAAGACTCATCTTCTTTCTTAAGCTAGAATATTTTAGGTTTGTTAGAAAGTATTATCCTCCTACACAATCTTTTATTCCTCAACTTGGTTTTTCGTATCTATCAAATTGACAAAGCTCAAAATTCAATAAGAAACTTCCTCTAGTTTAATGGTAAAGGTGCCAAGAAAATACATGTTATCAAATGGAGTTGGTGTTGTCTCCCTAAATAATGGGGTGGTTTAGGTCTTAAAGGCTTGAAATGATAAGGTATTTCTCTTGTTTTGAAATGGGTGTTAAAATAATTTGATGGAAAAGAGCCTTAGAAGGTTCTTATCAAGAATAAAATAACATTATATAATCTAAGAAAAAGGAAAAATCTAGATTGGTCTTCACCCTCATGATTTTTTGTTTGGGAAGTTTACAGTTTATCCTTTTGGATCCAATTTTTTTGGTAGAATATGGAAGGATTAGGAGAGTATTAATCCCTTGCTAAGGAATAAAGATTATTTATTTAGAAAAGATAAAGTTGTAATTGTGTATAGATATATCTGAACAAATATTCACTAGAATAATAGACCTCTTGTAATAATTATGTAGAGGAGGGGGACTAGATGCTCTGAGACTCCAGGTCATGGGAGGGCCCTAAGCAACAGGTTACCCTAATCTACCTCAAGATTTACTAATTGATTTGAAAGGTTGGGCGTTTAGGGTCGAAAATGAAGAATAATCTAGTTGCTACTGTCTTTCTATTGGAGTAAGGAAAAACACTGAGAGGGGGGGTGAATTGTTGTTTGATAGAAAGACCTAAAAATTCAAACCTTTTTAAGCTTTGACAAAGACGTTTAGTTTAGATAACATTTCTATTGATAATTGAGCAGGGTAATCACTTTGAGAGCATTCATGAAAAGAGGTAAACAAAGATATGACAACATTAACTTGGTTTATTCAGACAACTTACACGATTATAACTTGTGTGAGATATCTTGCACTTGCAAAATATGTGACTGACATTGTTTAACAATCAAAGCATGATGAAAAATAGGTGCAACTCATAAGATTGTGTATATGAAACCAACATTATTGAATCACTTTTAGACCACAAAATTTCAATGCAGCTTTATGAGACACTACAATAGTTGTGTAAAAAAATAGCATATGATAAGAATTGAAACAACAAAGAGCTTTCATTATGATATATTGAAACATAACAATCTTGAACTATGAGTCAATGAAATAATATGTGATGTGATAGACTAAATTTTTTTCATCACAAAATGCAAAACATGTTTTATTAATTAGAGCTTTTAAACCAGTTTGCAACATATGACTATGAAAGTACTTGTAACAACAAAATACATTAACATTGCAGAAATAAGAACTGATAATAGATATTAATGCATCTAATAACTTATGAAAATCAAATAGACATGAAAAATAATCACACAAGGACTCATCACATAACACTTATCATATCAAACCAATGAGACCATAAAACAAAGAATTTGACGAGTGGAAAACCCTCTAGGGGTAGAAAAACCACTCTAGAAATGATGCCTCACTAACTTAAACTCAAAAACTCATTGTTTACAATGCCTCACTAGCATAATTCAAAACACCCATGCTAGGAGCACCAACCCCTTACAATCTTTGGGAGCACCAACCCCTTATACATTTAGGAACACCCATTCCAAGGGACACCAACCCCTTCTACAAAAATCAAAATAATAGAAATATCAGAGGGTTTCTCTATTTCAATTCAACCCACACACTTCTTCCATAATAATACATCAAATATCCTAAAGATTCACTTTTGAATCTCTAAAATACAAGATATACTAGTTAAATACTCTGCACCATATTTACAAGATTTTCAATTGTAGAATTTGTGTAGTAATCTCTTAAACATGCCAACCACAAAAATAATATTCAACCTCTCCTTTATACACATATGTTCTCATGTAATTCCATCAAAAAATTCAGATTGGAATAACTATTTTTCTTCAACTGGATGCAATAACCCTTTAGTTTTTTGCAAAGGAATAACCAAGGGTTTCAAAAATCATTAACCACTGAATCTTCAAAACTATTATCTTAACAAAAAATCCTCAAAGCCCGTAAATAATGTTTTCTTTAATACATGTTTATGGAGGAATGAAAATAAAATAATATCTCAAGAACCATTTCAAAACTATCTAGTTGAAGTCCTCCATTTACGAGCTTTGCTTCTTCTTTTTCAACTTCCTCATTCAAGCATTTTACTAGAAATCTGCAACCACAACTCCATGGTGGTGGCTAGGGTTTCATATGTTTAAACAATGAAACAATAAAAACTTTTCCGTACATTTCCTTAAAGTCTTTCAAAGAATTTTCAAAAGAATATAATCATTTGAAATTCGAACATCATAATGCATTTGAATCCGTTGTCTATGATTAACTCATTAACTCATGATGGTTGTCGATTACCATGTCACTGCCAAGTGACTTTAAAAAAAGTCAAAATCCTTTATATTAAAAACACCCAATGTCACATGTTTAATGTGACCAAAATTTTATGCATCGAAACCATGATTTTACACAAGATTTTAAAAAAAAGCTTTTAAAACTTTAATATGCCCGACTCCTCAAAGTTTAACATGCTCGACAAGGGCCCTTCAAAACAAGTCAAAGTATTGCACCATATATTTGTCTTGATTTACAAATCAAACACAATTCATCATCAACATTAAGTCACTAAAAAAATCTAACAATGTATCTTATATGTCTTGCATATGCATTTGTCTTCAGTGCACAATATTTCTTATCTGTAATTTCATATATGGCTTTTGACATAAAATCCAAGAGAGTAATGCTTCAATGTACGATACTAAGTCAAGCAAAAAATTTCACAGTATTACCAAGATGCCAATAACACACTTCATAATTACACATGTCTGAGGTACCATGTATGCCACACCAAATATCATTCCCCGTTAACATGCATAATCTCCTTAAATGAACAATTTGAAACACTTTAAGTGAAAAGACCATTGATGCTAAATCAACTAAACTGAGTAAAAATTATAAACATCTCAAGAACTTAGTTATAAACACCATTATAGCCAAAGTCAACAAAATCACAATACCAATCAAGAAAAATTCACCAACCAACATCATCTAAACCAATCTACATATCATATATCTTGTCATCTCAATCAAAGAACCAGTTTTGTCATCAAGGAAAAATCACAAACATTTGAGAGCCAACACTTTCTACTAACCGAAATGTTTCAAGAAGTCAAGAAATCCAATTCCTATATTTTAATCTACAACTCAGATAGCTCACTACCTAAGGGTGATAGTGAAAGACACAAAATCTAGTGTGGCACACTGGCATCTCAGTGGGGCATTGGCATTTGTATGAATAGAAAACTTTTGAGATACATAAAAACACTGAAAATGTAACTAACAACCTGACTAAGAGATTTTATGATATACCATAATGTAAATGAAATATGGAAATAGAGTGCAACAAGAAGAATACTTTAACTACATACACTTGAATTGACAAAGGAATGATGAGAAGATAGTACTAAACTTTGTGCAACTTGATTTGTCAAATAGATCCGACTAGGAAGTACCTACACACAGTAGAATGGGAAAATGTTGGGTTTATGTTTAGAGGACTACCTCAATCAGTCCCCCACTTTAGTGTTTCCACCTCCACGAATAGCCAGATAGAAACAATTATGTAGAAATATGATAAAGAGAGTATAGAAATGGAAATAACAAGCAATACTCAAACAAAAATATTCTGCAATACAAATACAATAATGCAAAGGTGAATAAAAATGGTGGATATCACCTTCTCAACCACATTCTCTCAAGGAAAATAGATAAAGGAGTGAGCTTGCAAGCTCTCCAAAGCAAACACTGTTGCAACAATGGAGAGGAGGGACCAAAAAAATAGCAGCTTGTAGCTACAATGGAGGTGGTGATTCAACTTGAAGGAGCTGAAAGTGAGTGTGTAGAGTGAATTCAATCAAGAAGTTATCAAGAAGATAATTAGAATGAAAGTCTTAGCAATTTGAAGGAAAAAGGAGGAAAAAATTCCATTTGAAGTTGGTCAAGGGAGCAATAAACGTTACACTTCACATCCAATGGAGGAGTCTAATACCTCTGCAGATTCAAAAGGTAAGAATCCTATCAGGATGGAAGTACACCATGTAAACGTCCACATGTTGCACTAGCATCCCGACAAAATTTCCCCCACTAACACACAAACGAGTTGACAAGTGGATAAGGAAAGGTGGCAGGTGTATGGATTGAATTGTTAGATTTAATTCTCTAAGTTAGGGGGTAATGTAAATGCATAATTTTCCTAGGGGTGAAAATTCATGCCATTACATTTTTCCCCCACTTTAGTGAGCATATGCATCAATGAATGTGAGGTAAATCAGACAAAATGATGAAAATCATATACCTAAACTGTCAAGGAAGAAAACTACAATTTGACATGCTTGAATATGCAGGAGAGAGATATGGCTCCATAGGTAATAAGTCCTATGGAAATTTGAACAAAAGATCTACAAGTGCTCGGTCCTACAAAATTGGATCCATGAGTGTTCGGTCTCATAGAAGGTGAACAAAGGTTCTATAGGTGCTCAGTCTTGCAAAATGAAAATGCTTCATAGGTGCTCAGTCTTGTAAAGGAGGCACCATAGGTGCTCGATCCTAGGGGGCCAAAGATGAAAGGCTCCACAAAGTCTAATAGGCCCTTACAAGTGCTTGGTATTATAAGGAAAGCTTGATGAGGTGCTTAGTCCTTCACTCTTGATTGTAAAATCAGCTTCATAGGTGCTTGGTCCTACAAAGAAACATGTTAATCTGCAAAAAATACTTGTTAGGAAAGAAAAATTCATGTAGACAGACAAACAGTCATATCTCAAAACAAGAAATTGAACGAGAAGTTTTCAAAGGGGTCCCTCGGGAACCCTTCAAGATTGCAAGGGGTCCATGCAAAGGGACACCCCATTTGAAAAGCAATGACATTTTCACAAACAATCCTGTCATCAAGGAATCCTTTTGAAATATTATCTTTCATTAAGGAATCTAAAAAACAATAATGGCCTCCTCGAAGGTAGAATTTTTAATTATTTTTTCTATGAATTCTATTTCAAAATAAAATCTTGCTAAGGGAATCCTTATCGAAAGATGCAATTTTGAAAAATGCAAATATTTCCAGCAAGGGATCATTGGACACTGAATACACCTTATTGAAAACCATAGAATTAGGAGCCCCCCCTTAGGATGGTGTGTGCAAACTGAAGGAGCACATGGCATCCTAGGGAAAGGAAGAACATGCAGAGATGTCATGGCCCATGATACATGACAAGATGTAGACATGGAAATTTTGTCGCACACGCGAGGGACAACACATAGGAACCACTACATCAAGAAGTAAGAAAAGAAGAGAGAAAGATACAAATAAAGATAAGAAAAGATAAAGAAATCAAGAGACAAGGGGATTTAGGAATCTAGGGTCAAATCAACTCATCAAGATAGGTAGCACGTAGTGTAGGAGAAAAAGATCATGTGAACTGAAGGAGCACATGGCATCCTAAGGAAAGGAAGAACATGTAGAGATGTCATGGCCCATGATACATGATGATATGTAGACATGGAAATTTTGTCGCACACATGAGGGACAACACATAGGTACCGCTACATCAAGAAGTAAGAAAAGAAGAGAGAAAGATACAAAGAAAGATAAGAAAAGATGAAGAAATCAAGAGACAAGGGAATTTAGAAATCCGGGGTCAGATCAAATCATGAAGATAGGTAACATGTAGTTTAAGAGTGAAATATCATCAATCCCAAGAATTACTAGTCTGAAGAAAGGTACATGAAGACAAATGAAAATTAAAAATTGGGTCAAAATGGAAGGGAGGCCCAAATGCTCCCAATACTTTGCATCATCCCCAATTGTCGAAAATCAAGATACAACACATAGAAGAATGATGCAACGCATAGAGGAAGTTCATGACACAATTTCAATCCTATATCCAAGAACCTACAAGGGTAACAAGGGTCCTCCAAGAACACACAAAAAAAAGCATGGGGGAAATACAACACACACACAAATATAATCTATATATAAAGAAGAGGCACTCCCCTAGACTTGGTCAACCAGGAGGTCATCGTTCTCCCAATTTAGATCATTATAAGGGGAGGTCAAATGAGCCAACAAGGGAGGGATAGAAAGGGGAGCACCCGCTAACTCTCCTATGAAAAGAGCTAAGGAAGAGGGCCCCTCAAGGTCCTCTCACTCAACTCGTATGAGGTAAAATTCATTGATCTTGCAAAGATTTATGACAAAGTTGGGACATCATCTATCGAGTTAAACATGCACTTAACAAGAGTGCCATGTGTTAAATGAGTTGGAGATGAAGGAGGCACCTGAGATCCACCATCAATCTCATCAAAAGAGATGGTGAAAAACTCGGGAGATGTCAGGGCTGCCTCCATCACTAGTACGACACAAGCCAAAGAATAACACTCTCTTGAAGAAGGTTATCCCTTCTTTTGACCTCCCTTGGAAGCAAGGCCATCCTCCAACTTTTGCTTCATCAGAGGATGTAGAGTCCCCATAGAGGAAGCGAAGGCGAGGAGGAAGAGGACAAGGCTGCAATAGACACGATCATGGTGTTTGGCATGTCCACAAGTTGAGAAAATGGAGGGATGTCCAGAAGGGAAATTAAAAGAGGAGGCTTCGTTAAGAGAGTGATGAACACCTACACCCTTTTGGGGTGAGGGTCGTCAATATTCACAAGAGGATCTAGAAGAAAGATCGAGGTGATGGGAATTGAATAAGAAGAAAAAAGAGAGGGATGCAAAATAAGAGATGCTGAAATAAGAGTTATTGGTTCCTCTTCTGCCTTTTGCAAGGCAGCTTGCTTAGCAGCTAGAGCATTCCTCTAGTGTTTATTCTCATGTGCAAGCCGATTTCATTAGATTTGGGAACTAGAACTCACTACTCAAGAAGGAAAAAGATTGTCATATTCTTCCATAGGCGTGTCCTCCACAACCATTACCAGTGGAAGGGCATCCTCTTGGACAAGAGTATTATCAAGAAGCACAAGAGTGAAGACTGAAACATGTGGATAAGAAGATTTAGAAACCTCAATGGTGGGCCTCTTCCCATTCACCACCCAAAGGGTAGGAGTAGGAGGTCGTGGAGGCCAAGATGCATGAGAAACTCCATGAGGGCCCTTCCCCTTACCATAAACAACAGGCCTCAACACCATGGGTAAGACAAGAAGTTTTAATACTTGACGCTTGGCCTTACACCAAGCGGGAACCATTGGAATCCCCATGCAAGGCATAGGAGTAGAGGAAAAAGGCACCACAATATGGTGGGAGGTAGAAGCAAATGAGACAACACAAGAAGAGGAAGGCTCCTAAGCATGAACAAACATTCCCTTACCCTTTTGAAAGGATGAGGAGGCAACCTGCTACTCCATGATCATAAAGCCTTTAATTGAAATGGCATAAGGGGAGACAAGGTAGGTCACCTTCAAATTTTTTCCCCCATTCTTTTATTTAACATAGGTGTGATTCAATAGGTCCATCCTTGGAGGAATTAGATCAACAGGGTAAATCCAGAAGTGATATAATGAGTAGCCCCCACATGACACCAGAGGTTTATATCTAGTGTCATGCATAATGTGCACAAAGCCTCCATGAGAAAACTTCAAACACTTATGAATTACAGAAGTGATTACATTCATGGAAACTAGCCATGGGATGCCTAGTTTCACTCTGAATAAGTTTGACTCCAAGATGATATCAAAGGGAGAATCTACAGTCCTAGGTCCTACTAGGACTAAGAGCGTGATGGAACCAATTGGAGGGACTAAGATTCCATGGTGCTAACATATTGTGCTCTTTGATTCATCATACCCATCTTCATGTAAGAAATTTATCAGCAAAATCTCCTCAATTATAACATTCACATGACATGTGGGATCAACCAGAACACTAGTCATGATGTTCCTGTTGATGCGAGCAAGAATGTACAAAGGAGAAGGCTCTCTATTTGTGTTCATAGGCATGTCCTATAATACAAATGTTATAGTGGGTGATCCATTTGTAGGCTGCACAAAAGGAATGTGAAGATGCATAAAAGAGGTCATGTTTACATACTCTGAAAGGGCTTCCTCAGAATACCCCAAAGGTTTAGCAATCAAACAGTGACCTATCTAGATTTTTCTTCACAATGTCTATAGATCCTTCTAACTACACCGCTAGGGGTCGTAGAATGGGTTGCAATGCTATACGTCCTACAACACACCTAGAACATGAGAGAAGATTCCTTCAACACTATGAAACATAACCAAAATAGTTCATGGTAGGTTTACCAAAATGTAGAGAAGGGGGACTGGCTTCTCTGAGACCCCAAGTCATGAGAGGGTCCTAATCAAAAGGCTTCCCTAATCTACCTCAATCTTTACTAAGTGATTATAAAGGTTAGGTGTTTAGGGTCGAAAAGGAAGAGCAATTTGGTTGCTATTGTCCTTCTGCTAGCTCAAATGTTTTAGGGAGTCAAGCGAGCCAATTCCTAGAGTTCAATCTACAACTCATACATCTCACTATTTGAGGATGGTAGCACAAAACATTTGCGTCTCATTATGGCACTAGCATCCGTATGGACAAAAGGACTTCTGAGATAGATAAAAACACTGAAGATGCAACTAAAAACCTAACTAAGAGATTTTATGCTATACCAGAATGTAAAGGAAATACAAAATTAGAGTGCATAAGAAGAATAATTTAACTAGATACACTTGAATTGACAAAGGAAGGATGAGAAGATAGTATTGAACTTCATGCAACTTGATTTGTCAAATAGCTCCAACCGAGAAGTACCTACACATAGTAGAATCAGAGATTTTTGGGGTTGTGTTTAGAGGACTACCTTAGTCAGTCCCTCACTTTGGTGTCTCCACCTCCATAGACAACCAAATAGCAACGATTGTGTAGAAAGATGATAAAGAGATTATAGAAATGGAAATACCAAGAAATACTCAAACAACAATATGCTGCAATACAAATACAATAATGTAAAGCTGAATGGAAATGTTGGATATCACCTTCTCAACCACATTGTCTCAAGGAAAATGGAGGAAGGAGTGAGCTTGCAAGCTCTCCAAAGCCAACATCATTGCAAAAACAGAGAGGAGGAACCAACAAAGAAACAAATTGCAGCTACAATGGAGGTGGTAATGCAACTTGAAGGAGTTGAAAGTGAGTGTGTAGAGTTAATTCAATCAAGAAGTTGTCAAGAAGCTAAGTAGAATCAAATTTTTAGCAATTTGAAGGCAAAAGGAGGTAAAAATCCCATTTGAAGTCAGTCAAGGGAGCATAAAATGTTACAATTTGAATCCAATGGAGGAGTGTAATGCCTTAGTGAATTACAAAGGCGAGAATCTTGTCAGGATGGAAGCACTCTGTGTAGATGTTTGCACGTCGTGCTAGCATCCTAGATAAAAATTACCCCACCGACACACAAACGAGTTTCCAAGTGGATAGGGAATGGTGGCAGGTGTATAGATTGCATTATTAGATTTAATTCTCTAAGGTAGGGGGTAATGTAAATGTGGAATTTATCTAGGGGTGAAAATTCACACCATTACAAACTCAAGGATATTGTTCTCACAATTGGGCCTTGAAAGGAATTGACAATTTTGGGAGCATATTAAAAAATGGTAGAATTAAAGAGTGGGATTCCTTGTAAAATGAGTTCAATATTCCTAAGAATCAGAAAATAAAAATTTCTCTTCTTAAGAAAGCATTCTTTAGCTTTAATTTTCTTTTTGAGCTTGAATTTAACTCTAAGATTCTAGGTAACATCCATTGGAGCGAAGGCTTTGTATTGGAAAAAAATACTCCAAAGAGAATCTAATCCTTCTTGGAAAACTTGAGAGAGGTTATTAGCCACCACATTCTTGCTTCCTAGAACCTTGAATTGTCTATTATTAAGCTATCTAAATCCTTGAGTTTTATGTGATCTTCTACTTATGAACCCAAAAATACTTGTTTTAGATGGCTTCTTGTGCTTAAAAATATTGTTATTTTTGATGGGGTCCATAACCATAAATTTCCTATAATTATATGTAGTCTATGTGATAAATTTGGGGCCTATGAGAATTTATTTTATGATTATCCTTTTTCTTGGAAGTCATGGTCATTGTTTCTAGGTAAGAGTCAAAATTGGGGAAATAGAAGTGCTTTGAGTTGGAGTGATGTTTTATTTGGTTTTGTTAAATCTTTTTCTATTTAGTTTAATAAGTTTTGGGCTCTTATTTCTTGTGAAAATGTGTGGCATCTGTGGAAAGAAAGAAATAAGTATATTTTCCAAGGTAGAAGAAGAATATTTACTAACCCTACTTTTGAGCTCATGACTTTTAATATTATGATGCAAGTCTTAGTCATTATGGAGATCCCAAAGAGAAGATTATGGATTTTGTTGAAATAGGGATTTTAATTGGTGTACATGAATGATATTGTCAATTCCCACTTCTTTCCTTAGGGTAAGAATAATTTTGATGAGATAGAGATCTAATTGATTAAACAATACATGAAAAAAAAATTCTTGATTCCTAAAAAGAAAGAGGACAAGATTTTTGAATTTAGCAGAAGAATTAAGAAAATTGTGGAATTTCAAACTATGATTAGAGAAATTAAGGAGGAATTCATGGATGATCCAATCATTTTCACTTTTGAGACTAACTATAATAAGAATGACAACAAATAAAAGTGTTATTGGGAATATGACTATTTTCCCCCTATTAAACTGATGTATTAGTTTGGTGTAAGTCCTTTTTGGTTGGTTTATGCTAACAATGTTTATTCCCAGTGGGACTAGTGTATATAGGTACCTTATATTGTATTTCCTTTTTACTCTTGGTATTCAACTTCTAATATATAAAGAAGGTTATTGGGACAATTTATACTTCCATTGGATGACAAGGGATCCATATTTTTAGATCTTGAGGTTATTTTGGACATAAACAAAAAGTACCTTTAAAATAATTCTATTAAGGAGTTCTTATTCTAACTGAAGGGCCTACAACCTAAAGATACTACATAGGAACTTGCAAGTATTCTCTCTAGGTTTTCTCATCTAAATATTTGAGCATAATGTTTTACAAAGGGGAAGGCAATGTTATGAACCTCATTCTATTATATGTTAGCTTATATTAGCTGGTCACCTATGCCTTGTAAGTCACCATTATGAAATATTAATAAAGGAGGATACATATGTTTTGTAACTCCTCCCACTAGTTAGAATAACATATTTATCCCACATGCATGGGATGGTAGTATTTACTTTTAGAAAAAATATATATTGCAATAAATTCCTAAATGAAAGACATCTTGGGTATTTACAATTGGAGTGTATGCTCTATTTGGAGGTTTCCTCCTCCAAGTAGTGCTATAAATATAATTAAAATATTATGTTTCTCTAATTTATACATGTTTCTATGTGTTACAATCTACTTTATCTTTCATGTTCATTTAAATTTTCTCAAAATCTATCAATCATTTCTAAAGATCTTTCTCTCAAGCTACTACATATGATTCCTTTGATTATTTATCTTAAACTAACTAGAATCATAAAGTATAGGTACATTCTTGATAATATCATTATTGTGTGGGAAAGAATGTAATGGTCCAAGTGTTACCAATAGTAACCCATCTTCATCAAGATTGTTTTTTTTGGCCCATGACTATATTGAGTGGTCTTTCATCCTCGTTGTGCTCCAAGCTCTAGGATTTGGTCCTAAATTTGTGCACTTTGTCAAATGTTCTTTGTTGATGCTTCTACTCACATTACCATTAATAGACACCTATTCGAGGTTTTTAGGATTTTTTTATAAAATAATTTAGGGATTTTTCTTGGCTCCTATTCTATATGTGTTTGATGTATAAGGTATTGGAAATGTTTTGGATAATGTTGTTTCACAAGACCTAATTAAAGTTATTAATATTCCTAACTATATAGCTAGCTAGTAAATGGCTATTTTGTTGATGAATCATTTCTTACTATCTTGGAGGATGAATATAATATCACTCAATTTCTTTAATCCTTAAATATTTTTGTAAAGCTTCAGGGTTGAGTATACAATGACAAATTAATCAATGTTATAGGATATCCTTCTTAAGAAAACCTAATTGGCTCAATTTTATGGCTAGAACTAGATCAATAATGGAGAAGAATTTAGATTCCTAGTAATCCCTTTAGATTTTTAGGCTTCTCATTTATATGGAAATTTCTCATTTCTAGAGTTTATTTTTTTATCCTATGGGAATATTAAGCTTCTTTCTCTTGTAAGGAAATTTTAGGTGTATTATGAAATTCCTATTGCGACACATGTATAGTATTACTCATGCTGGGTGCTATCTAAAGCCTCATATTTGAAGCTTACAAAATCCGAAGGGAAATTTTATAGGCTTCCTCTAACCAAGTTATGGAATTTCACAAAGTAGCATGAGAGATTTGTTGTCTCCTTCATGACTCTATTGGACTTGGCTTTATTTCTATTTAACGATAATGCATAGCTCTATGTGGTAAATGAATTATTTAATCTTTAGAAGGGAATGAAGCTTAGAAAGTTTTGATTAGACATTATATTTATATAATGGTACCCAATAGGAATCATCCTTAGAAGGATCTTTTTTTCATAATCTTCTCATAATGAAAGATCATATCTAGATGTAAGGCACATTTTTCATTAAAACCATATGAAAATCTTGGGAGGCCATCAAACCATGGTTTCAATGGTTTGACAATAAATTTCGCAAGGGTATTTCCATTAATCAACATTCTACTTGGTGGTCTCCTATTATTTCTTACTAGGATCAACCCTTGCTAAGACTTCTTAGGCATGTTCCTTGAGATTCTACCATGTAGGAATCAAAAACTTGCTTGACTGTTTCTTGAAGTATACCAAGATTTTGGACTTGGTGAGAGGCCAAATTAAAGCATAGTATATCTAATCAATATTTTGAATCGTTCGATACTATCTTTGAGTCTATTTATCTCAATACAATTTATAAAATTAGGTTGGGAAGCTTCAAACCTTGTTGGAAAGATTAAAAATGTTATGCAAATATGACATTTCACAATTACAAACCTTGCAAGGGATATACTTGGCTTGTACCTCACATTCCTATGGTTTTAAAGTTGAATCATAAATGGTCAATGTAGTCTTGCATGTGCCCTTTGCACTGCAAATTTTAGACAATTTAGTTGGCTATCCTTGAGCTAAAAGTTGTCCATTTCTCTTGGTGTATACTCTACCAAGGTCTTCTTGGCGATACTAGGTTAACTCAGTTGGGCATTGTGAAACCTCACTATCCATTCTACAAACAATTGGAGATTCTCAAGAACCTACTTTGGTTTTGTCCTAGGACTTAGGCTAATCGGAATTGGATTCATGATTTTTTTGGACTTTTAGGCTTGAACCTTTTTCATGAAATATGACTCTTTTGGGAGATTGGACCAAACTTCCTACTAATTTCATCAAGATCTAACATGTTTTGTGGGTGGAAATTATTATTAGCATTGGGAAAGATTGAAAAAATTCTATTTTCTTTGGTTATTCTATTGATATTCACTTCTCACTTTGTGCTAAGCCTATAATTTGATATAATTTTCTTATGCAAATTCAAGTGCAAGTGAATCAAGTTACACTTGAAGTTGTTCAATCACACATACTTTTCGATCATTGAGGTAATGCTTTGTATATAGCTATCAAAATGCCACCAACTTTGTCCTTTACCAAGGATCACTCCCCTCCCTATGGAGATAATCATAGATGTCAAAATGCCCATGTTGGACATGATTCTTAGTCACATGCTTCCTAGTCCCCTCTAGGTAGAGCCATGGACTTGACTCCTTGTGATTGGTCTTCAACCATCTAGCCCACCTTCAACCTTTCTGGAGCTTTGTGATTGTGGGGCCTCTAGATGGCTGATTTGTAGAAAACTTCCCATTCTCACTTTGTCCATTTCTCCTATTTGCGAGACTCAACTCTCTATTGAATAAGAAAATGAAGAAGACATGATTATTGGCTAGAAGCCTATTCTTGATAATCCAAACCTTGTTGACATTTTTGGAAAGGTAAATGATCATGATAAACCCCTACTAATGACTTAGCTTATGTCACTTAACAATTAATTTCGATTTATTACTTAATACTATATGTTATACAAACTTTAAAAATGTGATTTTACCACCTTTTTTTAAAAGAATTCGTGTAATATTTTTATAATAAAAAGATTAATATGTATATTCATTAAAAAAGTTAAATTGAAATGTAAATTACACTTGAATGATAATAAAGTGAATATTAAAATAGAATAAGAGAATAAATAGTAAAGGCTTTTTTATTGAATGGAAGTTTACTTATAGAAGAGGGAGAACGGGCTTCTTCTACTTTTGGGGTGAGGAGGAATTTTAAGAGGAGAGAAAATGTGTCCGTGGTATATGGAGAGAGTATGGATGCGCTACCTTTATTATCTGTTTTTATGCGACGGTCCCGCCCACTTTGGAATACATATAAACTTCCAATTTCGAAAACACCACCATTACATTTTCTCACCTTGTCATCCACCTATATTTCTTCACTTTGCAAGTCCTCTTGGCTCAATCCACACGCTTGTCTTCATTCAAATTTCTCTTTCACACTTGAAAGTTTTGTGTTTGGCATCCAAATTCTTTGGGTTAAAATAATTTTGTAATGTGATTTAATGGTGTATTTTTACCCCTCCCTTTGTAATGGTGGAGTTTTGTATATTCATATTAATTCTCATTTTGAGTTGTATTTTTTTATTCTTATTTATTTTTATTCGTTCTTATTAATTCATGTTGTGTTAGGGTTACTTTAGTAATCAATTTAAATAAAAAATCTAGTAATTGATTAATCATATCATTATATTTTTTCTTAAAATTTTGATAAGATCTTCTAATATTAAACTAAGAAAGTATCAAAATGGGTTATTTCTCTCATACATTATGGATCAATGCTAAATGAAAAGGTCATTGTATGTTTTCTCTTTGATCTATGTCTTAATTTCAAATCATTATTTTCAAATATCAATCATATGAATTTATTTTTTCTCAACTACAAAATTTATATAGTTGTTATGTCTTTCCACCATCTTATATGTGTTTGAAACAAAATCAAAAAATATTATTTGCATACACCATACCTATAAGCCAAAGAAGTCAATTATTCATGCACCTAGATTAGATATTTACTATTTCTAAATATGAAAACATAGTAAATGAAAACAAGTGGAAGACCTATCAAAAGATGCTCATTTTTTTGTCATGATTTGTCAATGCTAACATTTAGATGTGGTTTAGGATAAGGATTCCAGTGGAATATCATAAACAAGTCACATGATGGTTTATTGTTTTATTCCCTCCATCATTTCCAATCATTGTCTCTCCTCACTACAAATGTTTCATTGTCTTATGTTATAATAGTCTATAACTCCATGCCAAATTTATTCCAAACACTACCATTCAAAATTATTTTGTAACTTGTTACATTGGTCAATGATATTTCCATTTGTATTGTCTTATATCTTGCCCATCACTCTTCTTTGTCACTATTCTTAGTATTTAAAACACATAATATTCCCATAAAATCTCAGTGGGTATAGAGAATCTAGTATATAAGATTTCCCCAATTGTATAATATAAAAGTGAATTATAAGTATGTGATAGGTAAAATAAAATAAAATCACAAGTAGATTTGATCCTCAATAATATTCAAAATTTTCAATAATTTTGATAATTTAGATGGAGAATGGAAGTGGCAAGCTAATGTTGAGAAAAACTTGGCACCATTTGATTGCATAATGGACTTGAATTGCATGTATATCACACTATTGTACTTGATTTTTCAAATAAATGAATAAAACCACCCTCAATGTATGTGTTGTTTGAATTTTCTTCATTTATGTTTGTTGAAAGTGTAATATTTGTTTCTATTTTCTATTGAAAACCACAAAAATAAGATTCTTCTATGTTTTTATTATGAATGGTTGAAGCATTTCAAAGAGCTTATATTTGAACGAGTTCTCTCATTTGAGCAAGAGCTAGAGGTATTGATTCATTTAAGGGTATATTTTTTTGGTTTTTAAGAGCACTCACATTATCTTTTGTTTAAAGAGAGTTCATAGGTATGTTTTTACTTTATCTACTAATATATCATGAAGAAAAGTTGCTTCCTATTTCAATAATTGCACCAAGAGGCATTCTATAGTTACATATAGATGGAAACAATCCATGTACATAAACACAAAATATATTTAAATTGACACCCATTCTGAAGGTTGAAATCTACAACATAATAAAAAGGAAATGTGTTACCAACCCCTCCTCCATCCCAATTAGTTATAGTTGAGTCTAGCAGGAAGCTACTGACATGCATCAACTCGAATTATGTAACTGATGAGAGTGGAAGATTCTTGTGATGAGACTAGAAGCCACCATGAAAGAGTGGAAGAAATTATAAAGAATAAATTCTAGATGATGTATCCTATAGTGATTTCCATTGGTGTTACCAAGGTTGGTGCAAATGAAAGGGTTGGGAGAGAGAAGTGTAGATTTCATAGGTATGTAAATATTTTTTATTATCGAAAAAGCGGGTTTTGAAGGGGCCCCAAAACCTTGTACAAGAAAGACCATTGCTTTAAGAAAAAACAATACATAACAAGCAACCAAACATCAACAAAAAAACTAGTAAAAAAGAAAGACCCAAACAATAGACAACTAAAGAATTTTCAAAATTTTAGCTACTTCAAGATCACAAGCAATAATCTTATCATGCATGTCCACCACCTCGGCAATCTCATGAGTAGGAATCCACAAGTTCTTTTTTCTCTTGCTACAAGTTCAGATGTTGGGGCCCTTATCAGTCTCCCCTCCATTTTCGTCTTTAGAAATATGTATGTAGATGTTAGAAATAATTTTATTTTCAAGTTTTTTGAATGAACAACATTCTATTTTAACTGCACAGGTATTATATGTAGGTGGAGTGAAAATATTTTCCATTGAACTAGAGGTAACCATCTTGTATCTTAGTAATTATATTTCACATCTCAATTTTCAATTAGGCATTTATTCAATTTTTTGTAATAGTATTTTGATCAAAACAATTGTAATATGATTTTTCTTCTTTTATTGAATTAAACATCACAAAATGTCAATGTCTCTAGGTTTATTTTAGTAGAAAACAATATCATCATCTAAAGTTTTTGAAGATGGAGAGCAAACATTGATATTTGTAAGGAAAAAGCACATGATAAGATCTCCCAATTGATTGAGCACTTGGATGACTATAATGTTGATCTCAACAAATTATAACCCAATGAAGTTTCTTAGCATTGGAAGTTTTAACATTTGATCTACCCCTCTTATCTGAAGCCATGCTAGGTTTAACAAGTTTTCCATCTCATCATGCATTGCTAGGACTTTGTGATTGTGTAATGTGATGCTTCTGAGATTTTCCATCTAGTGCAACTCAAGTTTGCTCATATTTTGCATACCTATGAGCTGAAGCACTAACATATTTTGATTAAATTTAAGGGTGATCTGAGATGGACTTTGACACATGCATCTATTGATATAATATACTTTAATATAGTTTAATATATTTGTATATACTTAAATTTTCTTTAAAATACTTTAATAATCTAATCTAATTATATAATATAATATAATAATATAATATGATATATTATTTAATATACTTTAATATTCTTTAATATATTTTAATATACTTTTTTTTTTTAATAAATATTGTAACATTCTTTAATATACTATAATATACTTTAATATAATATATTTTATTTATTTATATTTTTCTTAATTTTATATTACTTTAATTTCTTCTCATTTAAAGTATTCAAAATTGGACAAATAGTATGATACATTTGAAATGTTTGTAATTTTTAAACACCCAAAATACTGAGAGGGGGAGGTGAATCAATATTCTACTAAATAACTTAGTTATTAACCATCCAAATATTAAAACACAACTAACTACAATTGTAAGTAAAGAAATGAAAGAGATCATAACACCACATAACACATAAACACCAAGATTTTTATGTGGAAAAACCATGGTGAGGATTAGCTCACAATATATTATAACCAATCATAAGATATTATATGGGCACACTAGTCAGAACACATCGTCCTTGAAAGGCTCACAACCTGAAATGATAACAAAATGGAGTGTGGCTTACTTCCAAAAATTGAACTGATGGAATGCACCTTTCATGTGCTCACATAATATCAAAAACTGCACTAGTTTGTAGTCTTACAACATACACTGCAATTATGCCTTGATACAAAACTCATATATATAAGCTCGCATAATATCACAGATCACTTGTCACACACCATACACATATCATACCTTCAAATACAATTTTTTTTCATATATATGTGCCATTACATTCTTATACATCAATTAGGTCGGCCTAATTAGATGTACATACACTTAATTAAAAAATAGCTCATCAGCCCAAAAACTTAAAGCAAAGTTCCCTTTGCGCTCAAAACCAAAACATGTAAGACATAAATTAGGTCAGAATGGACCTAAAAGGATTTCTTTAACATATGCACAACATATTAGACTTCACACCACTTTATCTATGTCAGCTAGAAGAAGACTTGGTGATATGCACAATGCCAAACTTGTCATTTATATCTTTCAGCCCATTCAACCAAAATTGCTGAAAAATTGTTCACAGATGCATTTAATAGTCCTGATTAAAATACTAAAATCACATAGGCCAATATCTTATTATGAGAAATTCTAGACCAAATTACCAGATCAAAGTAACATAAACACTATTTACGAGATTAGACAAAAATGTCACCAAACAATGTTGGCATCAGTGACAACACATCGGAGGTTTTCTTCTTCATTCTTCCAACAATCCCACCCTTTGTCATTGATGGCAATATGTGCCAAAAATGGATCTTCAAAAACTATGATCAAAATTGTAAACCCAAACTATGTGAGCCCCCCCTTTCAAACATACATATATACATCACAACTTACTTCTCCAGAACTTCAAAACCTATCCCATTTAGGGTTCCAAAACTTCTCAAAATTTCTCCCCACACAAAAACTTCTCCCCCTTTTACATCAAGGACAAAGAGTGTGCCAAAAATAAACTGAAATAATGAAAGAGAACAAAACTTTTAACTAGAACTGGGGGCACCATCTAATTCTTTGAGAATGGGTTCCCAAGTAGGTTTTCCATCATCCGAGATCCCCTTTGCTATGACAACTTCTTTAGGTAATGATTCCAACTCTACTAAGCTCTCTTCTCCTTCTGAAGTGGATGGATTGTGATTTATCTTGTCAAGTTTCTTTGCATTCACCAAGGCACTTGAAACTGGAATATGTTTGGAATTCACCAAATCTCCAAGTTGTCCAAACCACCTTATTGCATCCTCTTTTTTCCTTTGAAGTGTGAAAAATTTATTCTGCAAGTTTGAAATGGAAGTCCAAGAGGCATAACCTCTATCATCTGCAATGTTGTAGGCTTCAAAGGCATTGACAAGTTGTGACTATATCGAGTCCATTAAGTATTTAATGCATTGAGTGACATCCATCCACTGCATGCAATACAAAAAAAGTATTTGAGCTTCCTCTTCACATTCCTTTACATCTTTTAAACATAGCAACACCATGTTGTGTGTAGTTGCACATTTGTATTGTAGTTCTAGTAACCTTTTCTCCAATAGGCTTGTCTCAACCTCTTTTTCAGTTTGCTCCTTTCGAGTAGAGGTATATTCTTTGAGTGAATCAACCAAGAACTTTAAATTATCAATAGGAGCTAAGGAGTCATCAATTTTAGCACTGAGAGCTATATCCTGTAAAGCCTTGATGGCATCATTTATTAGTCTAGTCCCTTTCTGATGAGTTTCAATAATTTCCTTTCTACTAGAGTCAAGAAAGGTACTGCAAATCTCTATCCTTTGAACCAGTGGGATCTTAATTAGATCTACATAGCCTGGATGAGATGGGAGTTGAATCAGCTGAGGTGGAAGCACATTCTGAATCTTGAATTTCCTTGACAAAAGACCCTTAAGATTACTTCTGAGTGATTCTTTGGATAGCTTTGATGGCTCAATGGTGTTTGAGAATTCTTCTACACTTCTTCCAACCTTTGTTTCTTCCTTATTTTCTTCTTTCTTTTCCTCTTATTCTTCTTCAGAGGGATTTTCTAATTGGGTTGTCTTTATTTTCTTTCTCCTTTTTGTCCTCATCATCCTTTCTACCACCACTCTTTTCATATTTTCTTTCTTCTCCATCATTTTTATCTTCTTCACCATTGTTTCTGGTGTTCTCATGGTGTTCTTATAGATTTCCACCAATATCATTGTTATGGTGATCTTCAGTTTGTTCTCTGGTTGTATCCTCTATATCTTCCACAGGAGTGAATGTCTCCTCAATAGGATGATCCATTAGTTCTTCAAAAATAGGTAAACTGATAGTAGGGGAAATCACTACTTTTGTGTCAATGCTTTTATCTTTATTAGGCTTTTGTACTTGAGCTGTGTGAGATGAAGAAACAACTCTCATCCCAAATTTCTCTGTCATGTCTTTTACTATGGAAAAGTCTCTAGCTTCAATCTTTCTGTGCCACCTTTTTATCTGTTCATGAGAATGGTGAATCTCTATTTAACCTTGAATATATTAGAATATTTTGTTAGCAAGGTAGTAGTAGCATCCTTAGATAAGGAGGATCCATATGTGTTCAAGGCATCTGACTTGATCTTGTCATCAATATTTACAACTTCATGCCTTCTTTGTATTAGAGCTTCCCATACATTGTCAGTCACCTTTATTCTTATATCTTCCATAATTTTATAAAAAATAACAATTTATTGAATACAAAAATTTAAATTTTTTTCTTTATCGTCTTCTTTAACTTCATCAAACAATTTAGCAGTAGCTAGAAAATCAGTAGATTCTATCATATTATTTACTAAAGGCTATGATTTTAGAGGTAAGTGGTCTCTTACCAGAGGATATTTGGGATTTACCTTCATAGGCTCTGATGTAGCTTCTTCACACTTCTTTTCATGCACATGAATTGTGAAAGAATTATTTTCTTCCTCTATCCCCTCTTCATCATAATATTCAACAATATTTTTTGTTCTAGCTACTTGTGAGAGATCTTAATTGTTGGTGGAAATACTGCTTCTTCTATTCCTTTTCATTTTTCTTTCTTCTTGTTGGCCAATGTCAATCTCCTCTTGCACGACATCACTCAAGTTCCTTTTTCTGGAGGTGGAAAAGGATGCAACATTAGGTATATTCTTCCTCTTAGAAGCTCTGGTGTTGGGTTCAATGGAAACAGACACATTAACTACTGTTGGAGCTTCGTGTTTCACCTTCTTTTCTTTCATTGTTGCAGTTGCATTGGGTGTAGCAAACATAGTAGTAGAAAATGATCTTCTTGATTTTCTAGGTTCAGGGTCACTTCAACGGCTTTAATTGGCCCTCTTCTCTACTGTAACTTCCCTTAACTTATCAACATCATCCTTGGTAAGTGTATGTAGTTTAAAATATTCTTCAACATTTTTATTTACCCTTTTTGTTCTTTGAGGTGTAGAGGTTTCCAAAAATACTTTAGTTGACTTCTCTTCATATGTACCATGTAGGGGTTGAGAGGTATCCTTAGGGCTGTTTAGCAATATCTCAATGAGACCCTCAACCATCTATTCATCAATCTCATATCCCAAAGGCTCTATCCATAGAGTTCTAGGTTCAACTACCTCTATACTATATTCATCAGTGGATACCAGGAAAGTTATATCCTTTGCATATTTAGCTACCAAACTCTTTGGAATTCTCTCTCTTCCAGGCATGTCATTTTGGAAAACTATTAAAAATGTAGTCAGAGCATTACCCTATGCCTTGAAATCTCCAATGTTACTCAAATAATCAAAGATTTGATGTGCTATCGATCTTCTAGTATCCCATATCATGTTTTTCCTCCTAGGTAGCTCTCTCAGAAAGTAAAATAGTAAATAGATTATTAGTGTTCCAAACTTGAATGGATATTTCTTTGTTTTGGTTTGGCTCAAGTTCTCCATAAGTTGTTGTCATAGTAACTCACACAAATTATAGTCTTTTCCATTTACCACCATGTCATGTGCAACATTAATTGTAGTTGCAGACATTGAATTTCTTCTATTGGTGAAGTAAATCTTATGATCTATCATGATTGCCACATATTTCATAGCAGAGTTGGTAATAGGTTTGGTAGTAAATTCTCTTCCATCGTATGTGACACTAGTTAACTTCATAACCACATCATTTTTCATAGACTTTAACACATGTACAGGTCCAGTATCATAGAGTCCAATCATGACTTTGATCACATCTTTAAGAATTATTCTAGGCACATTTATCCATACAAGCTTATCATGCACTCTACTAAGGGCTATCCTTAATAACTTTTCATCCATTTCACTACTAAAGTTAGGAAACCAGTTCCACACATCCAAATTCTTCCATACAAGGTTTTCATACTCAGGCTTCATTAAGAAATTATCTCTAGTTAACTCTTTTAGCAGTTGATTCTTGAGTACTTGATGGCCAAAAACTTCCAATTTCCCATCAATGTAGGTTCTAGTGCCTTCGATGGGAAAGACATGATTTGGAATTTGTGAAAATGCATTGATAGGATCAATGTCAAAAACCTTCAATGAAAACATTTTGAATTTTGGTCTAGGTATTTTAGAGGTCTCAATAACAGTTAGTGTGACCATTTCACCCTCAATTCTTTTATAGACACTAAAGGAAATTAATTCTAATGCAAACCCACAAAGTCTAGAGATAGTTGTAAATACCTTTTACATGCTTTGACGAAAACTAGGGTTTGATGCTAGATGCTTTGAATCACCTTTAACACTCCTTCAACTCACTCTACTCTCTCTGAATGCATAAATTTGATTTAACGTGTCTTATAATTTCACTTTATACTTTATCAATCTACCCTAATTTTATATTTATTGCATTTGATCTTTAAAAAAGATGATAAACACCTTATGAATACTATGTAAACCTTAAAATGCTTTGCAAATCTTCAAATTTGCATGTTTTCTACCAAAATATTTTTCAACATCTTCAAAATGTCATTTTACATCACATATCTTTGTGTCATTATTTGACACCTCATATATCGGTGGTTTCTTACATCTTTCTGTAATTGCTCCCCCTAAACCCAGTATTGGATTTAGTTTTTAGAAGAATTATCTACACCAGATGGAGGTACAGATGTGTTAGATTCATCCTTGTTCTTAGATTCTTCATTCTTCTTCCAAATATTCTCCATTTTCATCTTTACTTTTAGTAGGGTCCACTTTATTCTCAAGTTTGTTCCTTTGTTCTAGATTGGATTTTCTTCCATTTTGCTTCTACAAAATCTTGAAATATGTCCTGCTTTGTTAGAATTGTAGCACACAACATTTTTTTGACCAAACTAATTTGAATTTATCCTTGATCTGCACTGGTTGGCATTATTACCAAATTCATTACATGTGTATCAATAACATTGAAAATATTAAATCTGTCTACCAGTATCAAATCTATTCATCATCATCTAACTTCTACACTTAGTAGCTCTATGTCCAAATTTATTGTGTGCAAAGAATTGTCTAAAAAAGAATCCAATATTTTGATTCATTCTACTTTTACATTATGTTGCCTTATGACCAAATTTATTACATGAAAAATAAATACCATTAAAAGATGGGTACCTTTTAGCATTAGGTTGTATGATAGGAGTCCATCTAGTATTGCTTCTTTGGTTCTTGTTTTGTCTACCACTACCTTGAGTCTACTTTTGTTTGCCAGCCTTGTTAGATGTTTGATTTGTCTTTGAACTTTGCCCTTCTTCAAGTCTTCAACCACATTTATCCTTAGAAGGTTTTTGAATTGCAATCAACTCATCAAGCATTGTAGTACTTGTTTTGAATTTGTCCTCATGGGCTCTTTCTTTCTCCAGGCCTGATCTCAAGGTCACCACTTCTTGTTCAAGCTCGATGCATTCATTAGTCTTCCTCTAAATTTCAACTTTTTGATAGTGCTCAATTCTCATTTTTTCTTCCAGTTGTAGTTTTAATTGTTGGGAATAGGATGTCATTTAATTGCAATCCTAAATATATTTCATGTATCTCCTAAGTCCTTGGAAAGTGTTCCCCAACACTAGGATTAGAAAGAGATTAAACTTGAATGAAATGAACATGTAAACTGACATTTTTTATTATTCCTAAATGATAGGAACATGTGGGGACGTCCAAAAAGATCTCTTACAAGATAGGAGCACATGGGGCACCCACAT
The DNA here is from genome assembly GCA_007115665.2 of Sequoiadendron giganteum. Classification (NCBI taxonomy): domain Eukaryota; kingdom Viridiplantae; phylum Streptophyta; class Pinopsida; order Cupressales; family Cupressaceae; genus Sequoiadendron; species Sequoiadendron giganteum. The sequence continues at coordinate 461,465,016 of CM021102.1, forward strand.
GGAAGGTGGAACCCACCTTGCTTTAGTTAACTATTTGGAGGATCGTTAACACTTCAGTAATGCATGTTTTGATCCTAAAAAATAGGGATTAATATTTACATGAGTGGAGTGGCACTATCATTTTAATATCAGTTCAGTATCAGTTCAATCCAGTTCAGTTCAATTCAATTCAATTCAGTTCAGTTCAGTTCAGTTCAATTATGGTTCAGTTATCTTTAGTTGCATGTAGTTATTTTGAGTTGAATTCTAGTTGACTTGAGTTGAATTGAGTTGCATGACTAATGAATTTAGTTGCATGAAAAATAATAGGTGAATATTTTTAGTTAAGTGGGGATGATCAATCATGCATAATGTTTGCATGAGTTGGTGGAGAGATATGTTTCAATTAACTAAGATTGACTTGGGTCCACCTCGTGTGCCCAAGTTGGAATCTTCCAATTAACAAATTTTGCATGAGAAGATATTTACAAGGCTCAGTCAAGTGGGCCCATTCTTGGGTGCCGACTTTGAGGTGAAGTTTGCATGATATCTTCTTGACCAAAGTTTAGTTAAGTGTCCAGTTTCGAGTGCCTAAATTAAGGAAGACTTTGGTTTGACTTCAGATTACATTGTGGAACTCTACTTGCCCAATCTAGGCATATATTTTTGTGGGGAACTTTATGCTCTTGTATTGTACAACTCTTATGAGTTTACATTCATATATTATTGTCTATTAATTGTAGCAAGTGTATGCGAGTTCTATGAGAGTTTATTGCAGGTTATGAAGAGGGATTGTTGAAGGCAAGGGAGCATATCAATCAAGGATTGATACAGTATTATTGTAATATTGTTCAAAGGTTAAATAATACAAGTACTATTGATTCTAGTGGAGTTTTTCCTGAAAGGGTTTCTCCATGTATATGTTGTGTCACTTCTCTCTCCTTGTCTCATTCTTCTGCAATCTTCTATCTCTTTCTACAATTGGTAAAATTGATCTAAACAAATTAATCATACACAAAGAATTGTGACAAGGAACACTTAATTAGATCTACAATCTCATAGTTTTACAAGTTTTAAGCTACAATATTACCTTCATTTTCAATATTTGGTATCAGAGCTAATGGTTGGTTAGGGTTTGGGATGCCTCTCTCTAAAAATTTTGAAGGTTTTTTGGCTGTAGTGAGAGCTTTTAATATTGTGTTATTGCATATTTGTAAAATAAGTGTGTTACAATGAGTTCTACTTCTCATCTAGATATTGAAAGAATCAATGGATCTAGTTATGAGATGTGAAAACTAAAAATGGAGGATCTCCTTGAAGAGAGAGATCAGTGGTTAGCTATTTGTAATGAGAAAAATACATCTACAACGATGTCAGATGAGGATTGGGCTAAGCTTGATAAGAAGGCAAGAAGGACCATAAGGTTATGTCTTGTTGATGTTGTTCTCTTGAATTTTTTACATGAAGCTACCACATATAAATTATGGAAGAGGATAGGTGATATCTATGAAACCAAAATTCTTTCTAATAAATTGTATCTGAAAAGGCAGACGTATTCTTTAAAGAGGAAAGATGGTGATTTTGTTGCACATCATTTAAATTATTTCAATTTGATTCTAAGTCAGTTAACATCTATAGATGTAAAGCTAGAAGATGAAGATAAATGCATTTTGTTACCCTGTTCTTTACCAGAGTCTTGGGAAAATCTAATTGTTTCTATCAGTGGTAGTGGTGCAAATCTTAAGATGGAAAATATAATTCCTACTCTCCTATCAAAGGAGATGTGTTGGACTCAAGAGAACACTGAGAGGGGGGTGAATCAATGTTCAACAAATCTTAACTTAATTAATTTGAATCTCAACCATTCTGTCATTATATTAAAATAAAGATGCAAGCATTCAAAGGAAACATTCATAACACCATAACACAAGAATTTTTGCATGGAAAACCTATTAGGGGAAAAACCACGGTGGAGGTTAATCCACAATTTGAGTACTCAAATAAAGTTTTAGAAAAGAATGCACTTGCATTCAGGCACACTTCCTAGAGCTCACTGCTCAAAAGAGAAGGCTTACTACCTTACAAAATTTCAGATTAAAACCATCTAAAGGATGAACTAAGATATTAGCATCTATTCATTCCAGGTTACAATTTCGGTGAAGCTCATAAATTTAATTCTGGATCTTCTTTCTGACTCTACACTTCACTCTAATTTGTTCTACTCTTTTCTGCACTTCACATCACACATAGACAAATTCACACTATTACTCTACTAAACTTCACACCATATTCATGTTCCAAATATTCACTATCTTCTCATACTTCTACACCACATGACACACACAAAATGATAAAACTGATGTCATATATATATCCACTATCAAGGATTTGATCATTTTCATGTCGGCTTCATAAAAAATCAAGTTCTTCTCAATAGTCGGCTAGATCCACCACTATTTTTTTATGTGTATCCTCCAAAGTGGGTTAAGAAATAGAGAGGACCTAAAAAAACATAATAGAGCACGAGAAAATTTAATTAATTACTCCTTATACATCTGTGATTACTATTTTTTCCAGGTCGTCCTTCTAGCATAGATAATCAACACATTAGTGCACTGGATCTCCTAGATCGCATACCAGCGAATGCACATTAGAATAATTCATGAATAAGCATCAATATATTTCTTCACTTTGTAAGTCCTCTTGGCTCAATCCACATGCTTGTCCTGATTAACTTTTTTCTTTCACACTTAAAAGTTTTGTGTTTGGCATCCAAATTCTTTGGGTTAAAATAATTTTGTAATGTGATTTAATATTGTATTTTTACTCCTCCCTTTGTAATGGTGGAGTTTTGTATATTCATATTAATTCTCATTTTGAGTTTTTTTTTAATTATTATTTATTTTTATTCACTCTTATTAATTCATGTTGTGTTAGGGTTATTTAATAAAAAATCAAGTCTATTGATTAATCATATCCTTGTATTTTTTCTTAAAATTTTGATAAGATCTTATAATATTAAACTAAGAAAGTACCAAAATGAGTTATTTCTCTCGTATATTATGGATCAATGCTAAATGAAATGCCATTGTATGTTTTCTCTTTGATCTATGTTTTTAATTTCAAATCATTATTTTCAAAGATCAATCATATGAATTTATTTTTTCTCAACTACAAAATTTATATAGTTGTTATGTCTTTCCACCATGTTTTATGTGTTTGAAATGATATCAAAAAATATCATTTGCACACACCATACCTATAAGCCAAAGAAGTCAATTACTCATGCACCTATATTAGATATTTACTATTTCTAAAGATGAAAACATAGTAAATGAGAACAAGTGGAAGACCTATCAAAAGATGCTCATTTTTTTGTCATGATTTTTCAATGCTAACATTTAGATGTGGTTTAGGATAAGGATTCCAGTGGAATATCATAAACAAGTCACATGATGGTTTATTGTTTTATTCCCTCCATCATTTCCAATCATTGTCTCTCCTCACTACAAATATTTCATTGTCTTATGTTATAATACTTTGTAACTCCATGCCAAAATTATTCCAAACACTACCATCCAAAATTATTTTGCAACTTGTTACATTGGTCAATGATATTTCCATTTGTATTGTCTTATATCTTGCACATCACCCTTCTTTGTCACTATTCTTCGTATTTAAAACACGTAATTTCCCCATAAAATCTCAGTGGGTATAAAGAATATGGTAGATTAGATTTCCCCAATTGTATAATATAAAAGTGAATTATAAGTATGTGATATGTAAAATCAAATAAAATCACAAGTAGATTTGATCTTCAATAATATTCTAAATTTTTAATAATTTTGATAATTTAGATGGAGAATGGAAGTGGCAAGCTAATGTTGAGAAAAAATTGGCACCATTTTATTGCATAATGGACTTGAATTGCATGTATATCACATTATTGTACTTGATTTTTCAAACAAATGAATAAAACCACCCTCAATGTATGTGTTGTTTGAATTTTCTTCATTTATGTTTGTTGAAAGTGTAATTGTTTGTTTCTATTTTCTATTGAAAACCACAAAAATAAGCATTCTCTATGTTTTTCTTATGAATGGTTGAAGTATTTCAAAGAGCTTATATTTGAATGAGTTCTCTCATTTGAGCAAGAGCTAGAGGTATTGATTCATTTAAGGGTATATTTTTTTGGTTTTTAAGAGCACTCACATTATATTTTATTTAAAGAGAGTTCATAGGTATGTTTTTACTTTATCTACTAATATATCATGAAGACACATTGCTTCCTATTTCAATAATTGCACCAAGAGGCATTCTATAGTTACATATAGATGGAAACAATCCATGTACATAAACAAAAAATATATTTAAATTGACACCCATTCTGAAGGTTGAAATCTACAATGTAATAAAAAGGAAATGTGTTACCAACCCCTCCTCCATCCCAATTAGTTATAGTTGAGTCTAGTGGGAAGCAACTGACATGCATCAACTCAAATTATGTAACCGATGAGAGTGGAAGATTCTTGTGATGATACTAGAAGCCACCATGAAAGAGTGGAAGAAATTATAAAGAATAAATTCTAGATGATGTATCCTATAGTGATTTCCATTGGTGTTACCAAGTTTGGTGCAAATGAAAGGGTTGGGAGAGAGAAGTGTAAATTTCATAGGTATGTAGATATTTTTTATTATCAAAAAAGCGGGTTTTGAAGGTGCCTGAAAACCTTGTACAAGAAAGACCACTTCTTTAAGAAAAAACAATACATAACAAGCAACCAACCATCAACAAAAAAACAGTAAAAAGAAAGACCCAAAAAACAGACAACTAAAGACTTTTCAAAATTTTAGCTACTTTAAGATCACAAGCAATAATCTTATCATGCATGTCCACCACCTTGAAAATTTCATGAGCAAGAATGCCCAAGTTCTTTTTTCTCTTGCTATGGGTTCAGATGTTGGGGCCCTTATCAATCTCCCCTTCATTCTCGTCTTTAGAAATATGTATGTAGATGTTAGAAATAAAGATTTTTTTTATTTTCAAGTTTTTTGAATGATCAACAACATTCTATTGTAACTGCACAGGTATTATATGTAGGTGGAGTGAAAATATTTTCCATTGAACTAGAGGTAACCATCTCTCATTTTAGTAATTAGATTTCACATCTCATTTTTCAATTAGGCATGTATTTAATTGTTTTCAATAGTATTTGATCAAAACAATTGTAATATGATTGTTCTTCTTTTGTTGAATTAAACATCACAAAATGTCAATGTCTCTAGGATTATTTTAGTAGAAAACAATATCATCATCTAAATTTTTTGAAGATGGAGAACAAACATTAATATTTGTAAGGAAAAAGCACATGATAAGATCTCACAATTGATTGAGCACTTGGATCACTGTAATGTTGATCTCAAGATATTATAACCCAATGAAGTTTCTTATCTTTGGAATTTTTAACATTTGATCTACCCCTCTTATCTGAAGCCATGCTAGGTTTAACAAGTGTTCCTTCTCATCAAGCATTGCTAGGACTTTGTGATCATGTAATGTGATGCTTCTGATATTTTCCATCTAGCCCAACTCAAGCTTGCTCATATTTTGCATACCTACAAGCTGAAGCACTAACATATTTTGAAGAAATTTAAAGGCGATCTGAGATGGACTTTGACACATGCATCTAATAATATAATATACTTTAATATATTTTTATATACTTGAATTTTCTTTAAAATACTTTAATAATCTAATCTAATTATATAATATAATAATATAATATGACATATTATATTATATAATATTATATATAATAGAAGAATAATATTAATATACTCTAATATATTTTAATATACTTTAATATACTTTATTTTTCTTTAAAATATTCAAATATTCTTTAATATATTATAATATAATATACTATAATATAGTTTAATATAATATATTTTATTTATTTATATTTTTCTTAATTTTATATTACTTTAATTTCTTCTCATTTAAAGTATTCAAAATTGGAAAAATATTTTTTCTTTATCTAACATGGTATGATACATTAAATGTTTGTAATTTTTGAACACCCATAATACTGATTGGGGGGAGGTGAATCAATATTCTACTAAATAACTCACCTATTAACCATCCAAATATTAAAGCACAACTAACTACAACTGTAAGTAAAGAAATGAAAGAGATCATAACCCCACATAACACATAAACACCAAGATTTTTATGTGGAAAACCCAAAATGGGAAAAACCAAAGTGAAGATTAGCTCACAATATATTATAACCAATCATAAGATATTATAGGGGCACACTAGCTAGGACACATTGTCCTTGAAAGGCTGACAACTTGAAATGATAACAAATGGAGAGTGGCTTACTTTCAAAAATTGAACTGATGGAATACACCTTTCATGTGCTCACATAATATCAAAAACTGCACTAGTTTATAGTCTTACAACATACACTGCAATTATTCCTTGATACACAACTCATATATATAAGCTCGCATAATATCACACATCACTTTTCGCACACCATACACATATCATACCTTCAAATACATTTTTTTTTCATATATATATATGTCATTACATCCTTATACATCAATTAGGTCGGCCTAATTAGATGTACACACACTTAATTAAAAAATAGCTCGTTAGTCCAAAAACTTAAAGAAAAGTTCCCTTCGCCCTAAAAACCAAAAAATGTACAAGACATAAACTAGGTCATAATGGACCTAAAAGGATCTCTTTAACATCTGCACAAAATATTAGACTTCACACCACTTTATCCATGTCAGCTAGAAGAAGACTTAGTGATATGCACAATGCCAAACTTCTGTCATTTATAACTTTCAGCCCAGTCAACAAAAATTGCTGAAAAATTGTTCACAAATGCATTTAATAGTCCTTATTAACATACTAAAATCACATAGGCCAATATCTTACTATGTGAAATTCTAGACCAAATTACCAGATCAAAGTAACATAAACACTATTTATGAGATTAGACAAAAATGTCACCAAACAATGTTGGCATTAGTGACAACACATCAGAGGGTTTCTTCTTCATTCTTCCAACAATCCCCCCCTTTTGTCATTGATGGCAATATGTGCCAAAAATGGATCTAGAAAAACTATGTTCAAAATTGTAAACCCAAACTGTGTGAGCTCCCCCTTTCAAATATACATATATACATCACAACTTACTTCTCCAAAACTTCAAAACCTATCCTCTTTAGGGTTTCAAAACTTCTCAAAATTTCTCCCCACACAAAAAATTATCCCCCTTTGATGTCAACGACAAAGAGTGTGCCAAAAATAAACTGAAATAACGAAAGAGAAAAAAACTTTCAACTAGAACTATGGGCACCATCTAATTCTTTGAGAATGGGTTCCCAAGCAGGTTTTCCATCATCCTACATCCCCTTTGTTTTGAAAAGTCCTTTATGTAATGATTCCAACTCTACTAAGCTCTCTTCTCCTTCTTTTGAAGTGGATAGATTACAATTTATCTTGTCAAGTTTCTTTGCATTCGCCAAGGCACTTGAAACTGGAATATGTTTAGAATTCACCAAATCTCCAAGTTGTCCAATCCACCTTATTGCATCCTCTTTTTTCCTTTGAAGTGTGAAAAAATTATCTTGTAAGTCTGAAATGGAAGTCCAAGAGGCATAACCTCTATCATCTGCAATGTTGTAGGCTTCAGAGGCATTGGCAACTTGTGACTATATCGATTCCATTAAGTATTTAATGCATTGAGTGACATCCATCCACCACATGCAATACAAAAACAATATTTGAGCTTCCTCTTCACATTCCTTTACCTCTTTTAAACATTGCAACACCATGTTGTGTGTGGTTGCACATTTGTATTGTAGTTCCTATAAGCTTTTCTCCAATAGCCTTGTCTCAATCTCTTTTTCAGTTTGCTCCTTTCGAGTAGGGGTATATTCTTTGAGTGAATCAACCAAGATATTTAAATTCTCAATAGGAGCTAAGGAGTCATCAATTGTAGCACCGAGAACTATATCCTACAAAGAATTGATGGCATCATTTATTAGTCTAGTCTCTTTCTGATGAGTTTCAATAATCTCCTTTTACTAGAGTCAAGAAAGGTACTGCAAATCTCTATTCTTTGAACTAGTGGGATCTTACTTAGATCTACATAGCCTAGATGAGATGAGAGTTGAATCAACTGAGGTGGAAGCATAGGCTGAATCTTGAATTGACTTGACAAAAAACCCTTAAGATTACATCTGAGTGATTCTATGGATGGCTTTGATGGCTCAATGGTCTTTGAAGATTCTTCTTCACTTCTTCCAACCTTTGTTTCTTCCTTTTTTTTTTCTTTCTTTTCCTCTTCTTCCTCTTCAGAGGGATTTTCTGATGGTTTGTCTTTATTTTATTTCTCCTCTTTTTCCTCATCATCCTTTCTACCATCACTCTTTTCATCTTTTCTTTCTTCACCATTTTTTTTGGTGTTCTCATGGTGTTCTTATGGATTTCCACCAGTATCATTATTATGGTGATCTTCAGTTTGTTCTCTGGTTGTATCCTTTGTATCTTCCACAGGAGTGAATGTCTCCTCAATAGGATGATCCATTACTTCTTCACAAATAGGTAAACTGGTATTAGGGGAAATCACTACTTCTGTGTCAATGTTTTTGTCTTTATCAGGATCCTATACTTGTGTTATGTGAGATGAATAAAGAACTCTCATCCCAAATTTCTCTACCATGTCTTTTACTGTGGAAAAAGTCTCTAGCTTCAATCTTTCTATGCTACCTTTTTCAATGTTTATGAGAATGGTAAATCTTGGTTTAACCCTGAATATCTTAGAATATTTTATTAGCAAGGTAGTAGTAGCATCCTCAAATAAGGAGGATTCGTATGTGTTCAAGGCATTAGACTTGATCTTGTCATCAATATTTACAACTTCATGCCTTCTATGTATTAGAGCTTCCCATACATCGTCAATCACCTTTATTCTTATATCTTTCATAATTTTATTAAAAATAACAATTTATTGAATAAAAAAATTTACAATTGTTTCTTTATCCTCTTCATTAACTTCATCAAACAATTTAGCAAGCGCTAGAAAATCATCAGATTCTATCATATTATTTACTAAAGGCTCTGATTTCAGAGGTGAGTGGTCTCTTACTAGAGGAGAGTTGGGATTTACCTTCATAGGCTCCGATGTGCCTTCTTCACACTTCTTTTCATGCACATGAATTGTCAAAGCATTCTTTTCTTCCTCTATCTCCTCTTCATCAGAAGAGTCAACAACATTTTTTGTTCCAAATGCTTGTGAGAGATCTTAATTGCTGGTGGAAATATTGCTTCTTCTATTCCTTTTCATTTTTCTTTCTTCTTGCAAGCCAATTCCAATCTCCTCTTGCATGACATCACTCAAGTTCATTTTTTTGCTAGCCTTTTGGTTTATACTTTTTCTAGAGTTGGCAAAGGATGCAACATGAGGTATATTATTCCTCTTAGAAGCTCTAGTGTTGGGGTCGATGGAAAAAAAACACATTAACTGTTGTTGGAGCACTATGTTTCACCTTCTTTTCTTTCATTATTGTAGTTGCATTGGGTGTAGCAGAGGTAGTTGTGGAAAATGATCTTCCTAATTTTCTAGGTTTGGGGTCACTTCAACGGCTTTGGCCCTCTTCTCTACAACTTCCCTTAACTTATCGACATCATCCTTAGTAAGTGTTTGTAGTTTAAAATATTCTTCAACATTTTTATTTACCCTTTTTTTTCTTTGAGGTGTAGAGGTTTCCAAAAATATTTTAGTTGACTTCTCTTCATATGTACCATGTCAGGGTTGAGAGGGATCCTTGGGGTTGTTTAGCAATATCTCAATGAGACCCTCAACCATCTGTTCATCAATCTCATATCCCAAAGGCTCTATCCATAGAGTTCTAGGTTAAACTACCTGTTGGCAAGAGACACTGCACAAGTCATCTGGTGTTGTCATTGATGACAACCCTAGTCAATAATCCTATCCACATCTCAATAATTGCTTATATCGAAAGTTAGATTGAAGAAATGTATTATTTGTCAAAGCTAAAATAGGGTATCTGATAGAGTTGTGTATATTGGCTCATACATAATTTAGTATTATCATTTTGTGTTGTGGATCTTAGGGAAGGTCATTTGATGTATAAAATATCTTATCTTTGAATCATCAGGGTTCGCATTGATTGGTGTGCAAGTTAGAAGATCTGGTGTATTGTTTTTCAGTCTAGTAGTGCAAAAAGATTGACTAAATAAGTGTAGCATGTTGTTAATCTTTGAGACATGATTGTTTAAGGTGTTTCGTGTTCGAGAAATGTTGTTTTGGATCCTCACTATGTTTTGTCTGATATTGGTTGGTTCTCATTGATAATTGTCTATGGATTGAGCCGACAGTTTGTGCATGTTTTATATTTTGTTTAAGTTGACATACAATTGTTCTAATTTGTAGTGGTAGATATATATAACCAATCATTCATATCATTTTGATATATGGTGCTATATGATGAGAGAGTTAGAAGGAATATAGATCGATTGTGCACAATTTCATTTGATCAAAACAAAGATTGGTGATGTGAATTAAAGTAGATAGAGTTTCAAGAGAAAAAGCAGTCAAAATGCGAAGAATGCAAACAACGTGCTCAATCAGAACTATAATTAGGCATTAGCAGATGCTATTTCATAGTTCATCTACTCTAGTTGACTTATGGATGTGACTATAAGATATTGAGTTTTCTTTTGGGCAGAAAGCCTTTGTATTTGAGCAGTGAGATCTAGGTAGTGTGCCTGAATGCATGTGCATTCCTTTTGCAAACACTTATATTGAGTATACTCAAATTATGGATTGTCCTCCACTGTGGTTTTCCCCCTAATAGGGTTTCCATGTAAAAATCCTTGTGTTAAGGTGTTGTGGTTGCTTTTCTTATGTTCTTGCATCTTTCTTTTGGTTCAATGTTATAAGTGGTTTAAAGATCAAGTTAATAAAGTCAAATTTTGTAGAACACTGATTCACCCCCCCTCTTAGTGTTCCTTGATTCCAACAATTGGTATCAGAGCCTAGTTCCTCAAAAAAGTTTTAATAGCTTGGGGAAGATCTGGGAAGGTGATTCAATGGATTTTGGTAGTCTTCATCAACAAATTTTGGTGGCACTAGATGATCTTGATTAGTCCAAATTTGAAGTCCGAGAATTGTAAGCAAGCCTCATGAATGCTGAGAAATTCATTCAATCATTGAAAGATCAAATCAATAAGTCTAGGGAAAAGAGAAAGGAACTATGTGATCAAATCAAGTAGAAAGAGAGTAAAAGCATGGAAGATGAACACCTAAGTCAAGCCTTGAAGGAAAAGATAGAAGAATGTGAAAAGATCACTAGAGATAATGTTGTCCTAAAACATGAGATGTAATCTATTGTGATGAGGATGACCAAGGAGACTAAGATAGAAAGAACAATGAAGAGAATCTTACTTAGTCCTTGAAAGAAAGACCTGATGAATGTAACAAATTCAATCAGATGGAGCTTGAATTGTGGCAATCCAAAAACAATGAAGAAGAGCTTGAAAAACATATTGTTATTTTCAGGGATGAACTTGCTACTACAAATGAATACAAGGAGAAGTTCAAGATTAGCTCAGCTAAGCTTGATGGACTGATTCAAAGTCATAAGATTGGAAGTGAGAAGAAAGGTCTTGAATATGAGAAAGGAGAAAGCTCTGGATTTGGTCAAAGGAAATTTAGGTATGGAAATCAAATGAGCAAAGCTAGAAGGTATCGAGTAAGATAACCCAATGCTCAAAAGTTTAATGGATACTATTTTGTTTTGCAATAAATTTTGTCATATGGTTGCTTAATGTATAAGTAGAATCAATCCAAGTGGTCCATCATTTTTTGGTCATTGTTTCAATTGCAATGAGTTTGGTCATAAGTCAATTGAATGCAAGAATATGACAAAAAAAAAAATCAATAGAAATATCAGATGTTATGCTTGCAATAGATTTGGCCATATTTCTAACTAGTGCAAATCAAAAGAAAATCAATGGAATAACTAGTTTGGACAAGGAAATTTCATGTGCTATAATTGTAGCAAATTCAGTTACATTGTAAGATTTTGTAGAAGCAAGAAGGGTCTGGTAAGCGAAGGGAAAAATATGTAAAAGGATGATAAGGGAAAAGGAAAAGTTGATGTGGATGAGATAAGGAATCAAATGAAGAAGATGTGGGTGAAGAAGAGTGTTTCTGATGCAGGAAATGAATCAGCACTAAAATCTAGTACTAGTTTAAGGCCTCTGGCCTAGGGGGATCTCTCATGAAAATATTTTACCCCCCCTGTCGGTAGTTGATACCAGAATGAGGAAAATTACAATGATTTGTGTTAATGATCTACAGATCTTTTGGGAACACTTGTGAAGAAAATTTACACAAAATTGAAGGTTCACATAATTTTTTTCTTTCACAGACTATGAAAATAGGGTATACGGAAGACCTAGGGAAAAAGCATTTATTGCGATCAAAATTTAGGTGTGTGAATGATAAAAGGTCACTTCTATTCATCATTTGTCACCTTGCATTTTGAGAAGAAGAAGTTTGGAGAGCTTTGTAAGTGAATTTTGGTGTGATACAAGTCTGAAGGCGATTTAGTGATCAAACCCTAATTCGGTGAAAAGGTATTTATCTACAATACTTGTGAATTTGAAATGGCTACTCCGTTAGTCGTTGATATTAAGAATAGAACCTACCCAAAATTCAAATGGCACCCATTCAAATCCATTTAGATAGAAGCATTAGGTGCATTTTCTTTAGTTTTGTATGGTTTTTTGCACATTGAAGATATCAAGGAATACATTCATGTGAATATTGAGGAATTAGGATGCTCTCAATTGTTAAATTTGAATACAAATCACATTATGGGAGAAGATTTTTGTGTAAGGCCTGAATTTAAGACTTTGGAAGAGAAGTTCACACAAATTGTGAATTTTCTTGTGTGCAACGAAAATGAATGGGTTCGGTACATACTAAGTCAAGTGCATGCCGAGTTCATGTGGTTGAATCAACTCTTCAAGATCACAAGAGAAGCTATAATAATTGTTACTAGTTTGAATTCAACTGATGGGTTGCCCACATTGAAATCTATGGAGAACCAAATAGTCACTGAGGCAACTGATTCCAATTTTGATAGAAGAGCCATGAAAGTTAATGACATCATTGAATTGGATGTAAAAATTGCTTCTATGGTCATTGGATGCAAAATATATCACTCCAACCGAGATAACTCTGTATCTGGTACTGCAATCTATGCAACTTATCAAATGGTCAAGGAAAATGTAGAATATGACCTATGTGAGTTACTTTGATGCTAGCTAATTGAAAACCTTGGAAAAATGAAGAAGGACAAGAAGAAAATTTTCAAGTATGGCAATTTGATTTTGTGTCTATTCTTCTACTTCATGAATGAAGTTTCGGGAGTTGGTAAAATACAATGGGAAAGTGACAGACCTGTAGCTGTTCAAATCAGAGATATCTTATATAGAATTAGAGATATCAAAGCAAGGAAAACTGCTATCTGGGGCTACTTCAAAAAATTTCAAAGTGTAATGCAAGCTAGGGAAAGGATTCCTAAGTCTATTGTGGAAAAGTATAAGGACACTATTTGCTTCATGGTTGACATTGATCAGTGTTTGATGGAAGAAACATAACCTAGAATAGTTTGGATAATGCCTATGGGATATGAGGTTGAAGAACACATTTTGGAGTTGTATATTGAACACTTGTTGATTAAACCTCGGGATCCGACAAAAGAAATTTTTGGTACCTTTCAAGAGAAGGATATGCAAGTGCATAATCAACCGAGGAAGCTTGTGATAGTCTGGAAGGTGAGAAAGGAAGTTGAAGCTTTTGCATAAAGCATTGGCATATCAGTTAAAGCAGTGAGGGAAGCTAGGAAGAAAAGATAATAAGATGAAAAAGGAGAGCCTACTAGAACTGAGTCAACTAGTTTGGTAGCATTCTCTAGATCTATAAGGATCTTTGCACCCTCATCCAGTCCTACAAAGAAATCAATCTCAGTAAAAGCTCAAGTCAAGACATCCCGAAGAGAAGAAAAGAGGAAGAAGGGTAAAAGCACAAGAGTCTATGCTGTTGTTGAAGATGATGAAGAAACTGAATCAGATGAAGAAGTCAGAGAAATCAAGCATAAGGCACAAAGGCATCAAAATTCTCTAAGGAAAATCCCTCTGATGAAGAAAAAGCCAAGAAAAAGGTGAAAATTGATAAATCGGGTATGATTGTAGAGGAAGTGGAAAAAGATTTAATCAAGGATGGTAATCTCAAAACACTTTTTGAATGTCATGATACTTTTTATAGTGTCAGTCAGAGAACTCTTGAAGAAGCCACAATAAAATATTTGAATAATTTCAATAAGACTCTCATAGAAATAATGTCAGGGTTACCTAAAGGATTATATAAAGTCTTAGAAATGAGGAGAGTAAATGCAAGAGCTGAAGAAGAATGAATGAGAGAACTCATACTTGCCAATCTATGTCTGGTAATGTCAATAGAAGAAATGAAGAAAATCCTCAATGAAGCTAAAAAGGATTTAAAGAGCAAATCAAGGGTGAATAGGCTTATGATCGGGCAGACTGAGGAAGTGGAAAAAGACATTGAGAAAATTCTTAAGGCAGTTTTGTTGAAGAATAGATATAATATTGTCTCTGAAGAAAATCATGATGAGGATGTTCCATCTGGTCCGGAAGTTCAAGATGTTTGGGTTAATATGTAAACAATGAATGAATACACAATTGAGGACACTCTGAATCCTTGATATATGGAAATACTGAAATTCCCATGGAAACTGAAGCTCCTAAAGATATGTCAGTTGAAGAAGTAGAGACTCCTAAAGTCAAGCAAGAATCTAGGATTGAAGAAAAGAAGGTTGAGGCAAAGGAAGTTGCTATAGAAGCAAGTGACACTACAAAGGTAGTAAATAATATTTTAGAAGAACAACAGGAGTTTGACCCTGAATTGGTTGAAGGTCCTATCAACTTGGCCACTCTATCTCCTCTTCAGAAGCTGATGGTGGCATCATTTTCTCAAACCAAGGCAAGGGAAGAGATATTAAAATCTCACATTAAGGACAGTGAGTTGTTGATTCTTGCATCTGGTATCTTGGAGAAGATCATGCCCACACATGTCAAGGATTCATCTGATTCTCCCTCAGGTCAGCTAAAGAAACTTGTCAACTCTGTAAGTACTCACTTTGAGTCTCTTGAAAAGTCAACTGAGGATAAGGTCCAGAAAGAATTTGATACAAATAGGTTCAATAGATTGAAGTGTATTATTTCTAATGATAAATCATTATTAGCTACTTGTGAAAAGAACAT